>JABUQX010053625.1:0-22500 GCA_015478945.1 Trachelipus rathkii | reverse complement strand
CACACACCACACACACACTCACACACACAAACAACACCTACCACCACCAAACACGACACAAGCACACAAACAGACACACACCCCAGGCCAAACACATCCGAATCACACACTGTCATCCGTGCCCTCACTCTGCACACAAACCCCGAAACCCGAAGGCAACCCACAACTCCACCCACCACCACAACAAAAACACGCCAGACCAGCAGAACATCCCCCCCATGACCCCCCACCCGCACGTCCACTCCCACCCCCACAACCGCAGCACACACGCAAAATCCTCGCATCCGCGCCCCCAGCCCCCCTGCACCCGCAAGAACGCCCGAATAGGAGAGACAAAGATAGATTATCAACACAATAAAACTGACCCAGACTGAAAAAAAAAAAAGAAAAAAACCACAAAAAACACCAAATTCCCAACGAGAAAACCAACCGAAACGACCATAAAACAAAGAGACGACACAACAAAAGAAGCAGACCAAGCAGACACCACGCGAACTGAGCAACTCACTGCGCATCACGAATCGAAAAGAGGACAACAAAACAAAAGCATCAAAGACAAGCAACAAAAAGTCACATCAACCAACCAACTCAATATACCAATCGACAAAATTACGCACCGCTGGTAAAATCTCCAAATAATTAAGTTAAAAAAAAAAATAAATAACAATACAAGACACAAATGATACATAGATAACAGCCTACTACTGACTGTTAAATGCAAACCTACCAACCATAAGCAAAAACAAACTAAAACAACACAAAGCAAAACCAAGAAAACCGAAGATATAAAAACAAGGTCGCAACAAAATAATCTCTACTAAATAGGAGCATCGCTTTCGCTAGAACAGACACCTAACACACTTATATAACTCAATATGTCTTGTATCTGATATTAACATTTCATTCAAATATAATTTAAGTTTTTATTTACTTTCATCATGAGTAATTTAATTTTCGTTTAATGACTTTTTATTTATGTAAAAAATTTAACACTATTATTATCAGTATTTCCTCTTGTTATATTTAATGCTCCTCTCCGGGATGGCATTTATACTTTGTTAAGTTTTTTTTATTTTATATTTATATATATAATATTATTTTTTTTTATTATTTATATCATTTTCCTTTATACTAAAATTTATCCATAAGCCATATGTCGTCAACTTATTGACTTATTTCTCTTGCCCTTTTATTGTTATCTCCCTCATTTAAACCCAGACACACACACACACACACACACACACACACACACACACACACAACACACACACACACACCACACACACACACACTTACACACACACTTACACACACACACAAAGACATTACACCCTAACCTACACACGAGCATACGACCATATCATGCACTTATACGAGTTTTTGAACAGCAACATACATGGACAATCGACCACAGCGCACACATCTTCTAACACACAAAGAGGCTCGCCCATCTGACCAAGACCCACTACCTGTGATTTATTCAACATATCATAAAAATAAGCTCTTATGTATGTAACACTAACGTATAATTTATATTTATAAAACATTTTGATTATATTATATTTATATTTATAATTACAATACGTACATTATATATTTACTCATTTCAATAATTAGAATCTAAAAAATTTATATTTCAAAGTTCTTAAAACTTCTATTAACTAAATCAAATCAATTTTGTGTGTTTTAAAGCGTTTATTATTAATACATGTTAACATTATTTTTATTTATTGTATTATAATTTTGCAACTATATCTAGTTTTTTAAAAATAAATTTTACTAATAAGTTATTAGAAATTTTAATTAATAAAACATATATTTTTTAACTACCTTAAAAGTTATATCGATCAAAAGTTTTAATAATTCTCATATATAAAGTGTGTAATATATATATGGTAAGCCCCTAGCACCCCTCTATACACCAAGCTTAATGACCACGTTCTTAGTTCTTATTGTACTTACTGACTTCTTATCATAGATCAGTGCTTTAGAACTCCAAGTGATTTTTAGACTAAGGTCACGCTAATAGTATATTTATCAACCCGAAAAAACTAAAGAATATAAGGTACCTAATGCTTACTAACTAGTTAGAACATAATAGACATGTATATATTTTGTATAATACAGCGTGTATCATTATCTAATTTTATTTTATTTTTAAAATATAAGTTGCATTTGATTTATTTTCATTATTTATAATAATATATTCGACTACACACAATGATATATACTTTAAAATTTATTATTTTTTCAATAGTTTATTAAAAAGTTCGGGATTATTTCTCCTATTAACATACGAATATCATTAGTTGTTAACTATTAATAGCTAAATAGACTATTAATAATTGAACATAATCTCTCAGTCACGAGAAACACACACTCAACTTCCTTTACAGATCTTAACAGCTAGAAATACGACTCTCTCTTGTAAAATAGATTATAGATGTGTTGAAAATTTCAACTAGTGGATAGGTTATAGGAGTCTCTTTTTATAATTTAGGATAAGCTTTTTTGTTATACCACTCGCTAAGGGCAGATATTGTAGGACCTAATTCACATTAGCGTCAAACATATATTCCTCCAGAACTGACCATTTTTGTAAAAATGTGGGTAGAACAAGGCACAACAAGACTGGCATTAGAGCACGCATAGATCTTTAGGCCTAAATTAGATGAGGCGCCGTTGTGTTCTCTCTGGTGATTCCACGTGGCGCTGCGTGAAGTGGTAAACGGACCTCAGAATGCGCAGGTCAAAGGTAATTCCAGTATAGACAGACAAGAATCATTGTATTATTATTTTATAAATATATTCAAACTGAAACATGCTGGATCCGTAAGATCCTTTAAGCAGGTAAGAAGAAATGGTTTCCTTACTTTGATTGGAGAGTAATCCTATATCTCTATTATAGACCTCGTATATGATTAGGTGGGTACCGAGAATATTTTATTTTTCCTATCGCCTTTTGGATATTCTAAGGTATGTTAAAACCACCATGTTTCAGGGCGTGGTGTTCAGGTAGTGCTGTCATGCCTCTACCTGTGATTTGGGACTGGGAAAAACACACCCTTTAACTTTCGTCTCTTTAGAATCTTGTTATATTGATGCAGGGTGTGGTTTCAGTTGAATATATTTTTAGAAAATTAATAATAACAAGATTCTGCTAACTAATACCGACCGGATGTCCAAAAACCAAAAAAAGGCTCACGAGAAAAAAATGCGTTCCAATCCACCCCCATCCCTACAGGGTCTATGGAAAACATTCCCCCATTATGTAACACCCCACCGTCGGCTCGAGCCACCTAAAAAAAATTTATACGCTGATTCAATATATTTTAATTAGTTTTCTAACGTTATAAGGTTCTGTAGAGGATATTTAAAAAAAAAAAAAAATTTTTTTCTTTTTTGTTTTGTCTTTTTCCCATGCAAATTTCATACGCTGATTCCATATATGTTATCATTTTCTTGTACCTATCTTAGTTTTCGAGATACTAATTCGGGTAACTTCTTTAGTTTGTCTATATATATATTATATATATATATAATATATATATATTAATATATATATTATATATAATATATATATATATATATATATATATATATAATATATATATATATATATATATAATATTATATATATATATATATATATATATATATATATATTAATTATATATATATAATATATATATTATTAAATAATTTCTATAGCTTTAGTGCTATAAAATGGAATTTTAATTCTTAAGCTTGCCTTTTATAATTTTTTTAAAAAGTTAATCAACTAAATATTTGAATTTTTTTACTATTTCACAATTAACATAATAATATCCTATTTAAAAAATTAAATAATTTTTTTTTAACATATATTCTCTATAAATTATCAGTTTTTTCAATGTTTCAGGAGTAACTATTTCTCCTATGGCGTTATGAATGATTAGCCAATAATAAAAGAAATATGCATCTTGATTGGCTCTTACAGCACTCCTGTGATTGGCTCCTAAATGGTTATGATAATTTTATTTTTTCGTTTTTTTTTTTTATTTTTAGATTGATTTTTTTTTTGAAATCCTGTATAAACACAGGAAATAGACTCGGATTCGATCCAGATTCGAATCAAGCTCCAAATCCGAATCCGTATGTGTAAACTGAATCCGGATCCGAATCCAGCACCTTCGGGATTCGATAAAACATAGGGCTGAATCCGGCTTGTGTGGGAAATGTTTCGAATCGAATCCAGTCCAGAGCCTTCGGATTCAATCCGAATCCGGATTCGAGAGCTCGAATCCGGATTTGGATTCGCCCGATCATGATATATAATATAATATATATATAAATATATATATATATATATAATATATATATAATTATATATATATATATATATATATACTATATATATATATATATATATATATATGGCAACGTCGGTTTGATCTTTATAGAAAAAAAAGTAGTCAAAGGATACTCTAATTTTGAAACTGGAATATATATATTATACATTATAGTAATTTTTTAAACGTATTGTATTTTACGAAAATGGTCTTCCACAATTATTTAGACTTTTTTGTTCATTTCTGTACATTTTATATTTATAATTTCAATAGAGTAGGAATAATGTGTGATTGGAAGGAAGCCGACTATTACCACAGATTTTTGCCCTCATAGTAGACATAAATTTGAAATGTAATCCTATAAAGTAGCCTAAAAATATCAAAAATTGGAGGGAGGAAAAAAAAAGGCAGCAATATTTTGCAGGATGCTCCACTAAGCTAACCTTTTTTGTTAATGAAATATTGAAAGTATAGAAACAGTAAGAAGTCACGTCAGCCTATCGAGACTGTTCCAGTCAGCTGAAGTAAATAGACCCAATATGCTCATGCAAAACCCGCATAGCACCCAAAGGCTTGTCAATTTCTTACATAGTATGTACATCAACTAGGCTACTACTAAAAAGTAATAACTATAGCTAAATTACATGCTAACCACAATACAAGCTTTAATAAGTTTGTTATTATTATAACGTAGTTTTACCCTAATAACTAACCAAAAACTCACCAATTTATCTAAAATTTATCTTAGTCAAAATATACTGTATGATGCCAAAACCATTCATTTACCTACAATCCTTTCTTAAATGTTTCAAGTTTGCCACACTCAACCTCCTGCGACAAACAATTTCAAATATCAACCCTATTACTTAATGAATGTTTTCTTACATCAAGATGGCATGTCTTTATTTTCTTATTGTATCTTTTGGTCTCCTATCCATTGTCTACTATAAAGAATTTATTGGTCTCAGTCTTTACAATAGATACAGTATAAATATTTTGTAGACGTGTATCATATCTGCTATAAGAAATCTTTCTACAGAAAACATTCCTAACCCCTTCAGCCTCTCCTCCTAGCTCTTACCCTTAAACAAATAAATCAACCTTGTTGTTCTATGTTGCTTTCTCTCCAACATATCTATGCCTTTTCCAAAATAAAGGGCCCAAACTTTTGCACAACACTCTAATACTGGTCTAACATAGCTATTATATAGCTTACTTATAACTTCCTTGCTCTTTTAAACGAAATTGCAATTTATTAGACCTAGCATGTTATTAGCTTTATTCCTTGCTTCCTAACAATGATTAGCCACTTTCAGATTTGTGTTTGGAAACAAGGAATAAAGTTTATAAGATGCTAGGTATAATAAATTGCAATGTCTTTTACAAGAGCAAGGAAGTTAAATGTAAGCTGTATAATAGCTGTATTAGACCAATATTTGAGTATTGTGCACAAGTTTGGGGGTGTTGAGGATGACTCATTTGCAACATTTAAGAAAGGATTGGATGAGTATGTGGATGGTTTTAGCATCATACAGTATATTTTGACTCAGCCAAATTGGCAGGTTTTAAGTTAAGGTAAAACTGCATGTTGAAATTATGACAAACTTAATAAAGCTTGTAGTGTGGCTAACATGTACCTTAGCTATAGTTTTTGCTTTCGGTAGTAGCCAGAAAATACATTTAGGGCATGGTGAGAAAGTATTATAACTAAGAACTGTAGGATTGTTGTCAGAATTATTGATAGGAGGGAAAAATGATGTATTTATATTGAGGAATATTGGCAAAGCATAAATCAAATATGTTCAAGAATTGGTTCGGGCCTTCTGGGATATGTGTAGGCTCCTTAATCAATTGTTCCAGATCATTCAGAATACAGAATGATTTAGCCTCCTCCTCACATGTGTCAGTACGAGAGGAGCCCAACCACTCGGTATGGTGTCCATTGAAATCCCCTAAATAGATGACCATCATTTGGATGAGTAGTAGTAAGATTAAGATTAAAAAGGAAGATAAAAATGTTTTGTTAAGGGATTAATACCAGAAACACAAGAAAATGGTAGTAGTATAAAGCCATGGAATATCGAAATTAAGAGATTCAAGGTTTTTGAGATGTTGCAAGAGTGTTTGTTTATATAGGCATAGATCCACCATTTAGTTGAAAATTGTGAAATAAGTTAACATTTGAGACATTAAGATTATTGGAGGAAGAATCCCTGCCAAGCTGGGTCTCAGACAGGAGGAGGATGTTAAGAAGAGAGTTAGGGAAGTAATGTTGAGCATTCAATATAGAAACCCTCATCTACACCCACCCCCAAATCTACTCAATCCAGTCATTTAAGCAACCTCACACAACACACACAAACACACACACACAATTACATCACAAAATGACTAAGCTAATGTTAAGACTAAAACTCAAAGAAAAAGTATGTTGCCATGAAAACAAACTACTCTAATAAAACAATATTAACGATAAAAGTCAGAGTTAAATTTAATTAGCACATTAAAAATCTTTGACACCCCTAACATAATTTGAAGTAAATTCTTAAATATATAAATAAGCAAGCAAACAAAAGTAACGTAACTTGATGGTACCCTGCATGAAAACTTTTAATAGTATATTTTTTAATACCTTGTTTTAATAAAAAGGAAATTGAAAACTAAGAAACCATGTCTTGTAACTACGAATCATCTTAAAAAGGAAAAGTTTAAAAGGTAAACAAAATTTAGGTTAATAAATCGGGTCAGCCAAAGTTTCTTCAAAATCCCTATTTATTTTAGACAGTAAAAAAAAAAAAAAAAAAATCTGGGCAAGCATCAACACTAAAATGACATTAAAAGATACCAAAAAAACATCAAGGGGACTTAAATTAAAACTGTGAACAACTAAAATTTTTGACCATCATAATTAAATTAACAAGCATAAGAAACACATCTTGAAGGCATGAACATAGCTTATATCTTTGATTTGGAATACCTCATTTTATTGAGAATTCTTACGATGCAATCTTTTTAGTTAATAAAATATGTCTTTGATTTGGAATTATTTATTTTGTTAAACATTGGTTGAGAAACTTTATATCATGATAGGTAAATAGAAATGAAGACCTATTGTCTACATATGAGTAAGTAGATTTTTGTTATATATTAGGGTGAGTAAATTTTGAGTCATTTGTACCTTTAAGAAGAATTACAAACTATTTGGAAAAATATGGCAGTTGAGTACACAATTACAAGTATTATAGTGTAGAGTTATTGTAGTTTTGAACAATAATATAAAACTTTAAAGTTAAATTTTCCATAATTTCATGGGTATAAGGTATATATTAGATTTAATAGCCTATAGCCTACTTACTTTCACATTTAATAAATAGGCCTATACTAAACAATATCTTGTAATGTTCATATTGAAAAATTACTAATACCGGTAAGTACCTATTATTATTAGGATTTTGAAATCTTAATATCATAAGTTTCAGTAACTAGTTTCTTGGTAGTCTTGATTGTCTAAAATAGCTTTACAATGTCTTCTTTGTTCTTATACAGATTGAAATTTGTAGAGTTGGGAACCCTGTAAATAGTATGTATATGCACAGTACACAATGGAGTAAAACCAGTTAATTCAACTAGTGACTAATTGACTAACAACATTATTATGGATGTGTTTGTAGTAAGTACCGTAACTTTATTTATATTTGGTTTTCATAGTTTCTGATGATATTTTACATAAATAGGCTACTAGTTACTGATTTCAAAAGTAGTTTGTCAATTTTATTATTATTATTATTATTATTATTATTATTATTATTATTATTATTATTATTATTATTATTCATAGAACACTATCTTTATTCTTTACATCAGTTCTTCATAGTAGGTAAGGGAATTAAGAATAATTCTTTATATATATATATATATATATATATATATATAATATATATATATATATATATATATATATATATATATATTATATTATATATTATATATATTACTATATATATATATACTAGTATATAGTTGAGTATATTTTATATTATACGGTATTATATATATATATAATATATAATATATTATATATACATATAATTTATATATATATAATATATATATATATATATTTTATTTTATATAAGTAGTTATATATATATATATATATATATATATATATATATATATATATATATATATATTATATATATATATATATATATAATATATATATATATATATATATATTATATATTATATACTCCGGAGGCGTAATATATATATAGTATAAATATAATATAATATATATGTATATTATATATATATATATTATTGATATTATTATTTAATATATATAGTATAGTATATATAGTATATATATCAGTCAGAGACAGGCTGTCGAGGGTCTGCCTCCATACCACCATATGAAAAAATATCTTAGTTTAAATAAGGAGCATTAAGCACCTGTTCACCCATGAGGTATGATTTATCCACGTCTTAGTCACTGCTCCAGGTTGGTGATTTTTTGGATTTTTTAAAAAAAAATCAAAAAATCAATGATTTTTTTGATTTTTTAGCACAAATTCCTTTTAAATTATTATTTTGATAAAATTAGTAAATGATCCTAATTATTACCTTATTAATAATAAGTTTAGTAATTATAATTATTATTTAGTTTAATTAAGTAATTTAAATTATATATATACTGTAATATCTGAGTAATTTAATTTTATTATTTCTTTATTGAAATGATTTTGAAATACATGATTGAATTGCTTATTTATATAGATAATATATCTCTATTCATTAATCAGGTGATAACTAGGAATAATTATTAATATAGAAAAAAAAAAAAAAAAAAATTGCCTAAAATAAAAAAAAAAAAAAAAAATCATGAATTTTTTATAAAAAAATCAATTGATTTAATCAATTGATTAAATCAATTTGATTTAATCAGTGCCAACCCTGGCTGAACTGTAGTAATTTTTTATATTTTACATTTTTCAAAATATTTATTGATTCAACATCGGGATATGTATAATATATCTATCCCGATGTTGAATCAGTATTGACATGTAGGGTTCATTCCCTAGGCCCACAACTATACCCCCTCACAAAACCCCACCATTTTCTCCTATTATGCACCTTTCCTCTCGCCTCTGCAAAACTCTCATTCATTTCCTTCAGACACTCCTTTACTGACTCAATCCCCTTTTTTTTTGTCGCCTCGCAGCCATTCACTTCCCAGCACACTTACCACTATACAACTGCTTAACCAACTGACTTATCACCCATCCTCCATATTATGACCAAACTATCATTTAGTCTCACTTATGTCTTCACACCACACATCTCCCTAACACAGCGTTTCTCAACCTTTTAAGCCTTGCGACCCCCGAAAAGACAGAACGCATAAAGTTAGTAACCTCACAACCCTAATAACCCATCATATATATTATATATATATATATATATATATATATATATTATATTATATATATATTATATGATATATATATATTATATATATATAATATATATATATATATTATATAATTCAGTAATAAAAGGTGTTTTTTATTTATTAAGTATTAACTTTTTATAAATAACTGTGTAACATTTGATGATAAAATTCATTAATAAAAGCTGTTTTTCGTACATTAAATTCTATTTTTTGATACCCACCGCGTTACCCCCCTTATATCGCTCAGCGACCCCGTTGAGAAACGCTGCCCTAACATTCATTCCTCATTTTATAAATTCTTCACACCTAAAAAGCCTGTAAGATTATCCATCTGAACAGATTATGCCTTAGATTTATGCTTCTTATTCCACATATTTTCACTATTATACATTAACACGGGTAATAACATACCCTCGTGTAAAACCCTAGTGTATTCAAGGATTTAATTACACCAGCCAAAGTGTGTAAGTCAAAGAGGTAGTTGAGAAAATAGATAAAGCTGAGTGTGTTCCAGACTTTACCAGTGGAGTACATGTAAGATTGAGCATAGCGGTTAAGTCTGGGGTCAGAGATTTGGATAGAGAAATGATGAAACTGTATAGAATGGCATGTCACACGAACATTTCACCTTCCTACCATTAATAACTTGCATCATTTGTTCCCTTTTCATGTAACGTAGCAATAAATATTTAAGCTTTGATACTCGTTCCATTTGCTCACCATCCGATATAATTTCAGGCTGTGGACTGAAGATAGTACCAAATGGTTTTCAAGGGAAAATGAGCGACAGCTCAAATGGTTGACAATTGTAAAATAAAACTCTGGTGGTTATTTAGAGTTTCTCTAACGAATCCAGCAAAACTTAACTTATATATATTAGGGATGTACCAGAACCAGAATTTTTGGTTCCGGCTGAAACCTTGGAAAAGTTCCGGCCGGAACTGGAACTTATTGACTTTTGCAACACCTTACATATTCTACTGAAAAATTGTCTAATTAACAAGTACCGGAACCTGGTTCTGGTACATCCCTAATATATATATATATATTATATATATATATATATATATATATATATATATATATATATATATATATATATATATATATATATATATATATATATATATATATATATATATACAAAAAAAGAAAATATTATGACCTTTTTTTGTTTGAGGGTATGAGCTTTTTAGGATAGCATGTATGATTGGATATATATTTCAATAATATTGTAACATGTGGGAAGCTAAAAGAATTTAAGAGCATTACAAAAATGAGCAGGTAATGATTTTTTCTTGGTAAAAGTTTCAGTTATTAATAATAAAATCAGTATTTCACAAATACAGTCTTCAATTGAGAAATAATGAGTTGAGATGAGCTGTTAAATTTTGACTCATAGATGCTGGTTATTTTGCCACTCATGATGAATACATGGTCCTTGCAAAAATTTTGGTAATTTCCTGATTTGAGTTTTAGCCATTAATTAAAATCTGGAAATCTCTTAGAGAAGAAATGATACTCAACAGTTAGGTAATGTGTCTTAAAGTGCTCTTTAAAAAGATTTGAAAGTTCTGTTAACCTTAAAGTTTGATAATGACTATTAATTGTTTCAAATCACTACAGTGAATTTCGCCATCATAGTATGAATTGCTACAGCGAATACTGTATTTTAAAACAGTTAACAGTACATTGTTATATACTTTCAACATTTATAATAATATGTTTTGCGTACTTTATACACATATTTAGTGTTACATACTTTTGGTATAGTGTAATATATATTTTTAAATATTTCCTTAATATTTTTTATAGAATTTTAATATATTCAGCTGTTATTAATTAATTTTTTCTTTTACCAGTTGTTGATAATGGAAAGAAAATAGATATCAATTGATATATTCTTGTGTAAAAATTTTAGTTTTATTTAAATTTTATCGAGCTGTTTATGACTTCAGAATCAATGTTGTCATACAATTGTGTTAGAATTTATATATATATATATATTTTTAAACTAAGTTTATAAGTTTATTTTTATTTTTAAAGAATATTGGTATAATACAATCTTTAGTATTGTTTATGTTTGATAAAAGGTTTTATATAAGTTGGTAAGTAAAATTGATTTTAAATTTTTTATTATTATTTTTTTTTAATAATAATAATAATAATATTAATAATGTGAGATTTATCCAAATTCAAAAACTTTTATGAAAAATCTTAGATATTATGATCAGATCTGTTTTGTTATCATTTCAGGATTTTTTTTTTTTTTTTTTTAGTATTTTTACTTTTAAAATTTAACACTTAAAAGTTTCTGATTTTTGAAACCACGTACAAGTACTAAATAATTTGTACTTAATGCCAAGTTCAAGTACTTACACTTGAACCCAAACCTGAATGGTATGCAGGAAAGTGTAAAGCTAGTATATTAAAATTAATAAGATATTTCCCATGAGCTTTCCTCATATGAAGAAGCCATATGGCTAAAATTCAAAAGTGCACGTCCTTTTTAGTATTGATTGTGCATAAGGAGTGATACAACATGCAAAAGTAGATTTGAGACGGTACAAGGAGATGAAAATGAGAATAAAAATCCTTTATTCCACCTGTGCTATAGTATGATCTATTTTAAACATATGTAAGGCATAACTCCTAATTGGAACTATTCTTTCATACAGTGTATACAAATAGGGTGGAATAAATAGATTTTTTAAAAGCCGAAAATAGAGAGGTGATGTCAGATCTTCAAATACATATTTTTGGATGGAGTTAGGGTCAGAATTGAACTATGGGAAAAATTTTATCTACGTGAAATAGATGAAAGCATGGTTGTGTTTTCAAAGATGTATTTAAGATAGTGAAGTAAAAAGACAAAGTAGTTGTTGTTTTTTTTTTTAAAGTATTTAAATCCATTACCTTGATGGTCATTATTAAGAGGTTACGAATTTAGATGATCAAGTTTTGTTTTCTTAATGTGATTAAATTTTTGTCATTCTTCGTAATTATAACAGCATTTGAAGAAAGAAAATATAAGAAAATGCATAGCAGAGCATAAAATTCAATTTTGGTAATGGAAGGACTCTCTAATTCCAGTATCCCTTATTAAAAGAATTATTTCAAAACAATATATTTCAAATTATTTTACATTTCTCAAAAGTCTTTAGAGGGTCATAAGGAATATAAGACTGTAAAAATTGATGCTTTTAAGGGGACGTTGCGCGTAGGGGTTCCTAACTTTTGAGGGTTGTAATCATCAATTCTATAAATTTTAGGTTTTAACACTTTCTAGTGTAGAATTTAATGCTCTTTCGAATGGTCTGGTTATTTTCAACATGCAAAAAATATTTTATTCACAATATACAGGGGGATATGGGGGGGGGGGTATTCAATTTTGATATGTCATAAATGAAAAATCACTATAACCTTTTTGTTATTCATGCGATCAGCACGAAACTTTCGGAGTAAGTAAAGTTGGGGAAGATACATATTTTTTGTTTAAATAAATTTTTTGTATGGAGAACGGATTTGCCTCTGTGCATGGGAAAATTTCTAAATTTTCAAAAGTTTCACCATATGCAGCGGCAAACCCCTTGAGTTTACAAAACATTTATGTAAACAAAAAATGTAAATCTTGCCTAGTAGTATATGATCCGAAAGTTTCGTATTGATTGAACAAAAAATAAAAAAAATTATCATAATATTTGTAAGCCAAAAATTTTTTTAAAATAAACTAGAACGGGTGGCGTGTAAACTATTTTTAATATTTCTCGATTGCAATCGAAATTTTTTCAAAGCTGGTTTACCTCTACAAGATACACATATTCTATTTAGAGTAATATTTGGTATGCTTACAACATTATATGCCGCTGATGCACAGAGAAAACTTTTTGGAAAAATTTTGGAAATGTTCCATGAGCGCGACAATCTGTGTTGGGAACAATTAACAAGGAAATGTTCTCTTCAACAAAAAAATGTCTACCTGTCCCCAATTATAATATTCTCTGCAATTTCAAATGATCGTATAGAGAATACGCTATAACTTAGTGTTTCATGTTGTTTCTGTATTTGTGGAGTTGCCGAAATTTTTTTATTTAATGAATTCGGTATCATGCAACATTTTTATTATTCAACTGATAAGAATGAATAAAATTTTTATGGCGTTTATAACTCGACGATATACACATCATTTTATTTAGGTATAGAGTTTTCTGTTACCGCCAAAGGAGAGAGTGTGGGTTTGTGGCTGCTACTATGCGGGAAAACGTATTTTAAAATTTATTGTTTTCCGCATGAAGCAGCGGCATAAGCGTGTTGATATACTAAAATATTTCTCTTAACCAATGATGTCATATCTTCTAATTATACATGCTCTGAAAAGTTTCGTATTAATCGGATATATAATCAAAAAGTTTAAGTTTTTCTTTTCATTGCAAATAAAAGAAGTTACGGAAATGATTTGAAAAATTTCAATATGAATGATTTTGAAAGTGTATCAGTTCTATTCAAAGGTTCTTAGCAGCGGCTCTTTAGAACTTGTAAAAATTGGCGAGATACCCATTTTTCATTATGGAGTAAATTTGTTGTAATACCCCACGGTTTTGCCACTGCTCACAGTACAACTTCTTGACTATTTTACTAAAAAAAAACTGTTTCACATTATGAGGCTGCTATTTCGGGGTATTAGATAAGCAAAAACAAGTATTCAGCGCCTTTTTTATATTTTAATTCTTTCTGTGTTTTTTGCAATTTTTCGAATAGAATACATTTGACAATACATTTTGATGTTCATTCATGAGGCAAATCATAACAAGCTTTTGGTATCTTTTTCTGATATTTTAAATTTTTTGGGAGAAAAAAAAAATTGCAGAATATTATACAAAAAATCAAAATATAAAAAAATTCAATTTATAAGTTGTCTTGAGTTGTAGTTATTTCATAAAATATATTGCGTTTGGCAAGTAGTTTCAAGGCGAAAATATCTCGCTGAAAGAATCTTTTTGTAGTTCCCGGAAATGTCACTGTTAAAAAATTGAACTGTAATAGCTGATTCACTTGATTTTGGGAAGAAATTACAAAGAACTTCTAAACGCCTTTTTGCATATGTTATTAAACACAAATATTGTACAGAAATCTTTCTCTTTCGAATGGTGTATAATTTATCAAAAAAAAATTACATTAGTGTTCAACGCGCAACGTCCCCTTAAGTCAGAGATTATGAAATTAATAAATGATATCTGAAATATTATAGTTGGCTGTCCATGAATGCAATGTTAAACCTTTTTATTTTGTCATATTAAAATTTAAACAGCAAACTATATACCGGTATATATATATATAATATTATATTATTTATGTATATGAATATTTTAAATAGATATATTATATAGTATATAGTTTAGTTTACTATAGTAGTAGAGTGTATATATAGATATATATATATATATATATATTATTATATAGCTGGTATTTTTATAAATATATATATAGTATATTATATATATATATATATATATATATTAAATATGATATATGTATATAATAGTACATATATATATATATATATATATATATATATATATATATATATATATATATTATTGATGTACTGAGACCAATTTCTAGGACTGAACCCGAGTCCAGATCCAAGTCCCAAGATATTGCAAATCCTATTGTAATAAAAATATAATTGTGTTGAATATTTTTAAGCAAAATGATAATAATAATAATAATAATAATAATAATAATATAATAATAATAAAAAATAATAATAATAATAATAATAATAATAATAATAATAATAATAATAATAAATTTTTAATTCACCAAGGGAAATGTGAATTTATGTAGCGCAGGTAAAATTTTGCTTAACTGAAAAAAATTAATTAGAAAAATAATATAACATGTAGTATATTATAGAATGAATTAAAATTAGTTTTCCTACTAACCCTTTCAGTTAGGAAAATAGAAAAATTAAATTACAGCTCTAACTAACTACACCAGAGAATGTTAAAATGGAATTTCGAGTCTTTAAAGGTATCATCGTAAGTTCTTTTTTTTTTTTTAAATTTGATATATAGTCATGTTACCTAAAAAAAACACCACTTTGGCATTTCTCGTAAATAACTCCTAATCAACACAAGTTTTTCAACATCTGAAATATAGGTTAAGTGGGTCCAGGTCTAAGGTATAAAACCCTTAAAGGAAATTTGATTTGAGCAATTAATTTAAAAAAAAAAAAAAAAAAATTTTTTTTTAAGAACACAAAAAAACACCAGTGGCACACAAAAAAACACCACCCTTCAGTTCAATGTTCAGTTATTCTAAAAATCAGAGCATATGCATAATAAATACTATTAACATGTTTAGGGCTGCTTTATAGTTAAATACTTCCAAGGGTAAAAAAAAAAAAGAAAAAAAAATGGTACACAAAAAAACACCATTCTCTATTTGGCCATATATAGTATATATATATAGTTATATATATAATATATTATATATAATATATATATAATATTATTATATATATATATATTATATATTATATATATACATACTAATATATATTGCGTATATATATATATTTTTTTGAGTCAGTGTACAGGACCACAGCTCACAGAGAAGCGGCCATACTGGGCATTACAAACAGAAAGGTTGAATAGTGTTTTCATATTAACTGTTTAGAGCAGAACTATCGAGATGGATGGAAAAACTGGTACTCATACCCTCTATACCTCTACATAATTTCACTATATATACCCCTATCACCTATACTATCTATACTACTATATCCCTACCTATCATACTATTGGCATCTATATCATACTATACTCACCCACTTCTACTATACTACTCCTCCCTCATACCTTTTAGTCTTTAGAGCATGGTCGTTTTTTTGCTGTACAGCCCCTATCTTCCCTTGTTTTTCTCGCCTCTCCTCCTTTTCACTCGCACAAACACCCCAAACAAACAACTATTCTAACCTATAGCACACACCGCACTACAACTGTTAATCAATCACTCGAAGCAACTAAATACACTATGCAGAAAAGGGCTATAGCGCGGCGCACCCCGTTCTTTCGTCATCTGAACGCCCACCTTACATCCAATAATAATACACTAATCACCTACATAATAACATCAATTCAATAATCAAACCATAATAATAATAATACTCATCGCATACATCAACAATCAATACATACCATCCCAATTACACTCCAATAATAATCAATAATCCAATACCATCAATAATGAATAATCAATCATCAATAATACATCGAAAATACTACATAATAATACTAACAATACCCATAGGTAACGCTAACTCATAATGGATCAATCACATCAATCAACTCAATACATAATCAACTCCATAATAATCAATCATCCACTATACCATAATCAATAATAATACTAATACAAATAATACAGCATTAATTTATACATAAACTAGTAATATATATAATAATAAATAATAAATATAATAATAATAGTATACAATCATATAATCAGCCATAATAATCCACTAATAATCCCCTGTCATCGTTACTTATTAACCTCATAATAAGTATAATAATAAAATAGATAAAAGTAATAATAATTATAATAATAATATAATAATAATATAATAAATAATAATAATAATAATAATATAATAAATAATAATAATACAAAATATGATAATAATAATATAGTATAAAGAATAATAAATAATAATAATATATAATAATAATAATTAATACATAATAATATAATAATAATAATAATAAATATAATAATAATAATAATAATAATAAATCTCGAATACATATCGTTATAATATACAACAAAACCTAACCAGTATCATGACTAATAAACCATTCCACATTATACACACTCTATTCTTCCCCAGATATATATATATCATTTTAAAACGAATATTTGTTAATTTAATAGGGATTGTGTTTTTATATAATAATAATAATATAGTATATAATACATACCACCCTATCATTATAATCCCAATACTTCACTAATAGTACCTAACAACATACTAATATACTAAAACACCAAATACATCAGGTGCCATACCAAAACAACACCTAGGCAGAAATAAAACGATACATACTAAATAATAATAATAAAATCATGTTACCTTAAATAATCCATTGGTAGTTTCAAAATTTTTACATAATTAAAAATCTTAATAGGGAGACTTGTATAAAACTATTTTTATATACATAAAATCATCTTTTACAGATGACAATAAACATGAACAAAAGAACCTAATTTAGGTACCTTTAACGTATTTAGCAAACCTTTCCAAATATATACACAATAAAAACAATTTGGATTATCTTTAAAATAAACAAACAATCTAAAGAAAATTTCTTAAACTCAACTTAGAACAAAAGAATCATAAAAGTTCCCAATAAAATAAGGTCATTAGAAAAGGTCAACTTAAATCTTAAAAATAAACATAATTAATTTGGAAAGCATGTTCAGAAAAATAATTATAACTCAAGAGCTTTCTCTCCTATTAATACATAATCATAACCTCATCATAAATCCCATAAATAATAATATATCATATAATAATAATAATAATACTTGGCTGCATCAAATTCACCAATATCAAAATATTGAATTAAAAATTCTAAATATAAGTTATGAGAGCTAGAGAAAATTGATTAATCGACTGCTATAGGAATGTCACCATTCTCGTAGAATATGACTAAAACGAGGGTAGGAATGTCCGTTAGATTTAGATAAATAAGAAGCTTCTGATATTTCTACGAAACGACCATGGTGATTGACTCCTGTCATTTTTAGGGAGATTATCCAAAATTCTAGTGCCTTATATGAGATGGCGCCCTCCGCGATTTCGTTAGGGTGAATTTTGCTTTGTCTAAGGTATGGGAATTTGTGCTACGCGCGATTTGTTTGCTTCTTCAGTTCTGGTTTTTGTACAGTATGTGTCAAAGCATCATCTTTGCAGTGTCCATTTGTGAATATTTTAAGATGTGACACTTACTGTGTAAGGCGTATAAATATCATTAGTTTCTAGTATTGACAATTTTTTGAATAGTGGGGTTGTGTGTTCACGGTAGTTACAGGGGGCCTGATATTACACGAATTATTTCTTTTGCATAACAATTAGAGGTTGTAACAGGTATTCACTTGCACAACGCCGAAATAATACAATAAAGAGGTGAGGATAAACAAGACTATAGTAAAGTTTTTTTTAAGATATATTTTGGAAGCAAAATTTTGTATTTTGGGGAAGGCAGAGTTCATAGGACAATTTGCTAATGAGACCATTTATGCGTTCTTTCAAAGAACAAGGATAACACCTAACACCTAGTAACTTGGCAGATGAAAGCCGATTTATTGTAATATTTCTTGCTCTTGAAATTTATACACGGTTCTTTTAATTTGAAATTAGTAAGGTAATTTGTTTTTTAAGATTTAGGAGAGTCTGTTTGCCTCTACCCATGTTACAAATTATTATTTTTTTTTTGATTTACTTTTTTGTCAACTGTGGAAATATTACGTGACTGATATTGAGATTTCAGTATCGTCACCATATTTAGCATTCTACTTGGAACCTGTGGACAATTTTATCACTTTCTGAAAGCGTTCAAAATGACTCCGACTCTCCATATACACTCATACTCATTACAACCTTGAGGCAAGTGAGGATGATGTGTCTCTAACATGAAACGTATTGTGTTCGGTCGATAGGTAGACTGAAATCCGATTGTGAGTGGAGCGCTATATTGCTGATACCAAGTCTCTCTTTTGCTTAGAGTAGGCTTGTGTGGAATACACTTCGAATGCTTTCGAGAAATCTAGAAGTAAGAGTACGCATGTTTGTTTTTCTACTATAGTGGTTTGTATAGTTATAGGGACCCAGAGCAATCCGTCTGTGTTGCGGTTTATTGGTGATATACCAAACTGATTTTGGTGATAAAAGCCATTTTCCCATAGAGCAAAATACAGAGTTGTCCTAGGACTAATTTCTTCAAAGATTATTGCCAGTTTGTTATGTAGGGATTGAAATCGGAACGAGAGTTTTTCGAGAAGAGCTCTTTGGGAACAGGGGTAACTTTTGCGATTTTTAATTCAGTGGATAGTAATGTAATTCAATTGAGTTGTTTATAAAGAGCGGCTAATATTGGTGAGATTTCTGTTTTACAGTGTTTGTATATTCAGTTCGGGACACTCTGAAAGTCGGAGCTTTTATTCATGGCCCATTTATAAAACACTCAACGTCAGATGTTGATATTCTCGAACGCAAAGCTCTGCCCCTTGTGTGGTCTTAAATAGTCGGCAAAGACCCTCTCTGTTTCAGGGAACTTCAGCTGCTAAGGTTGCCCATACTTTTGTAAATTTTCAATTCTTATACTTTCTTTTCCTATTGGCCACTTGCGATCTTAAACCTCTCATCACTATTTTTAATTCTTTGTTTTTTTGTTTTCTGTGTATTGTGACGGTTTCAAAGTCCTGATAATGCCCCTTGAGATGCGTGGGATTGGGATGAGTTGGTTGAATTTAATGTCCGCAAAGAACTACTTGGATTTCCTTATTAAATTTTTTTAAGTGTTGATGTAATCTGTGTTAACATGCATCGGTATGGTACATTTTAGCACTTTTATGTAAAGTGTGCTTTTGTTTATTGAAGTTAATAGTGGCTTTTGTCAACCACTTATTAATTGTTCTCTTTTTCTGAGATTGTTTTGTGGTTTCAGTGGAAGTTTTTTATTCATACGTGTCATATAGAATGGAGCTAAAATTTTTGTATTTTTCATCTATTGAAAGAGTATCCTAATGGAAAAAGGAGAAGTCTGTATTTTTTATTTGGCGTAGAATGTTTGTTTTTACGGTCTTCTGGAATATAAGCCCTATTGTAACTTTCTTTTGCACAAGGGGACCGGTCGAGAGATTCAAATGTAACGGATGCAGGGGAGTGGTCGAGAAGGTCGGTGTTTAGGGTCTAAAGGATGTTTGTTTGAGCCACGATTATTTGACCACATATGGTCAATGATAGTGGAGTTATTGAGTTCATTTGGCCGTTTAATTCCTGTAATATAGTTTAGGTAACCGTTTGACGTTATTGTGTCAATTAGCAACTTTTTTCCACTGGAATTGGTATTATTACTAGACACTTCGATATTAAAGTCACCAGCCATTACAGTGATCCCACTTTTCAGTGTAGAGCTGCATAAATCATCAAGCTTTTGTGTAAAATTCCCTCTACTCCCTTGTGGTGGTCTGTAAACTCCTAATAAGTTTATTGTTTTAGATCCTTCTTTAAATGTTACGCCAAGAGCCTCGATGTCAGAGTTAATGACACTGAGAAAGTTTCTTTTGCTTTAAAGCTCTTTTTAAGAAGTACTGAGACACCTCCTCCTTTTCTTTCTTTACGGCAAACGTTGAACATATCATAACCTGAGAGGGCATACAGGTCTTTGTTATAGTTTTTTTAGAAGGTCTCTGTGAGGACAATGCAAGAAAACTTAGCACTAAGGGATGAAAGTAGGTCAGATAGGTCATTCATGGGGTTTTGGAAGGCTCCTTATGTTGATACTTAAAATTTGCGTGAGCACGGCCTTTATAAACATCATCTAGCTCATTTGGTAAGAGAAGAGGATTTACATCATTGTTCAGGTTGTTAAGAAAATTGTTTATTTCGTCATTGAATTTGACTAGGAGGAGTCAAAAGAGTCAAAGGAGTCAAAACATCAGGAGAATGAACTAAGTGACCCAAAGAGGATAAGTATTTGGTAGAGGACCTGTTCTTATAGAGTAGAACAGAAAGAATAATGAATAAACTCTCGTGCTTAGAGTTTGTCCTTCTGTAGCGATTATAGTAGTAATAATATTATGCAAATGGAAGAATATACTTAAGAGGGTTAATATATCGACAATAGACAAAAGAGATACTACAATATAAAATTAAGTGAAGACCGTATTCAGAGTCATAGAAACTAAAACAATTATAAACTATATTCGTAGAATATGTACGACTGTCACTTCAGAATGCCAAGTGTGTTTTACAGAAATTTTATGAAGCCCCAGGGAAGTAAAATATATTTTTTTAAAAGTGCTGAAAGGCGAAGACTTTCAAAAACTATTTCATTTTGTTTGAGGGTATAAGTGCAAGGAGAGAGGAGAAGGGAGGGAGGGGAGGGGCAGGGACAGGGGGATAGAGGAAGGGAGAGGGACGAGGCGAGAGGAGGGGAGAGGAAGAAGAGCATTGGTGTGAGAGGTAGGACGCAGGAGGTTAATGGAGATAGAGAGAGAGGAAAAAAAAAAGAGTAGTGGGAAGAGAGAGTGTGAGAGGAGGGACAGAGGTGACCGAGAACGAGAGAGGAGAGAAGGAAGTACGAGGCCAGAGGGGAGAGGAAATTGGGGAACAGACGGTCTCAGAAGTGGAGGATCAGAAGTAGGTCACGCGCGCGGAGGAGAGGCAGGACGAGCTATAGACTGAGGCCGAGTAGATAGAGTAGAGATACTAAGCGTATTAACGCGAGAGTTAGATAGAGAGATACGGTCCCGACAATAAGAGAAAATTAATGATGAAGGTAATGATGGTCAATTCAAGAGGACAAGAAGAGAGACGTAAGAGGAGAGAAAAATGTTCGTCGCGGCCGAGCTCCCTGAGTGGG
This sequence comes from Trachelipus rathkii, assembly GCA_015478945.1. Lineage (NCBI taxonomy): Eukaryota > Metazoa > Arthropoda > Malacostraca > Isopoda > Trachelipodidae > Trachelipus > Trachelipus rathkii. The sequence goes on along the minus strand of JABUQX010053625.1, from coordinate 64 downwards.
GAGCATTACTTATCCTTCTTCTCTTCTCTGCTAATCGTAGAAAAGTTCGTATCGATGAGAAGAG
>JABUQX010053624.1:10000-20359 GCA_015478945.1 Trachelipus rathkii | reverse complement strand
CGTTGTGCTTCGTTCGGTTATCGTTTAGGTGTTTAACCGTTTCGCATTTATCGTGAAACGCTTTGGCGTTTTCGTGCGTATATATATTATATATATATAATGTGAATGCTACCTGTGAATTCCTGGCGGATATTAGGGGAAGGTCTAGGCTCCTCCCACTTTACCTGTCGACTCGGATGCTGTTTGCAACACGTGTGGCATCCGCTATCGTCTCTACGATCAAGGTTGTATGTCGGTTTGTGCTTCTGCGTATTTTGCCTCTGGGAGAAATTCGTTCTTTTGACTCGGCTGGCTACACAAACAAACCTGTTCCTGTACGTACAAGGCACTCATGTGCGTTTCATATATATATATATATATATATATATATATATATTTGCGCATAATATTAATATATATATATATATATATATATATATATATATATATATATATATATAATATATATATATATATATATAATAATATGTATAATAATATGTAATATATATGATATTATATATATATATATATATATATATATATATATATATATATATATATATATATATATATATATATATATATATATATATATATATATATATATATATATTCGCACTATATATATAAAAAAAAAAAATAATTTAAATAATAGCTATATATTTAATATATATATATATATATATATACTATATTATATATATATATATATATGCGCACACTATATGTGAAAAATAAAAAAGGTTTTAAAGAGAAGAAAAATGTAAGAAACTTATTCTCTCTTCCCTCCCTTTTCAACTGTATATGCACACACGAATGCCTAAACTTTCTTACTCATATATTCCTTTGATTCGTACGGTTAGTTATATCATTCAACAACTCATTTAACAAGATAGTAATTAATATTAAAAATTAATTTATAATGAATTAATTAATAAAATTTTATATATTTTAAATGTTTTGACTCCTTTGCTTTTCTTTGATTTTCTGTAATGTATAACGACTTAGCTCTTTTTAATCCTTGCTTTTGCACGAAATTTGCTTCTGGGAGGTTTTTTCTCTTTGTCTGTTGTGGAATTCTGTTTAGCGCTGGTATGAATGAGGGCACGTTTTCTTCTTTTTCGGTTTTTGTTTGTGGGGGGTAGGGAGTCAGTTAATTTATTATTTTAATCATGTTATGATATTAGTACTTTTATAGCTTTATCGGTTGCAACTATGATTACCCTAATTGAAATGCATTTATTATCTTTAATTACCTCCTAATTGAGACTGTAACTGATTACTGTTCTGCCTGCGACTATTCGGTAAAACTGATCAGAAGATTCTTAGACTTGCTGATTCTGACAAGGGGACGACAGTTGTGAAGATTTTTTATTCTGGGTATGGGCTCGGCCAGTTGTGGATTTATTCTTTGGGTTTTCTTTCGGCGTAAGGTTTCTTTCTAGTTTCGGCGTATGCGTATGTTACTTCTTTAGGTTCTGTACCAACTTACGAATATCTTTTACTGCTTAAGAACGAAGATTCTTCTTTGCACTGATGATACCAATTTGTTGAGTTAGAAGGACCTCTTTAACAACTTTGGTGGAACTCATCGGCGGGCGCGGCCGCTATTAGATTATTCATTTAATACAGAGACCTATACACATGTAATACCCTATATTCTCCTTTTCACTGGAAGATTTTCAACTTCCTTTAATTTATTTACGTAAGAAGGATTTCACTTCTTTTCCTTTACTTTTAGGAGGATTTACTGCTCCTGATTTCGGTTGAGTTACAGTTTCAAATAATTTGGTAATTAAGACAAAAGGATAAATCAAGAAGCAATTTTACAAACTATATTAAAGTACATATCTATACATGAAATAAAATAAATGTTTTAACATAACATCCCTCCCTGGAAAAAGCACTAGCATTCAACATCTAAATCCAATTCCAATCCCATTCAATAATTCAACTAACACACAATATAAATATACAAACCTCTAAAGAAACTTTCCAAGATATTTGGTGACTACTGAGACAAATAAGAATCACTTTACAACCTGATTTTAATCTAATTCCGTGTCTTATACAGTTAAAGGTACAATCTCCGAGCCAATGCCAATATGAATAATCAATCTAATTCATTGCCGTATTATTATTATTATTGATTATCTGAAATTATTTATTTCTGCATTAAATAATTTATTTATTTATTATTATTATTATTATGATCTATGTTAATTAAATATATTAATGATTTATGTGATTTATTCCATTAAAAATTTTGATTATTATTATTATTATCCTTATTAATATTATTTATTATAATATTATTATTAGCTTACTTATTAATTTTATTCTATTGAAATTTAGTAATCAGTCATGTATTTGCAGTGGGTACTTTTTTTAATTATTAATTCCTTATTTATATACTATGCATTAGATTAATTATCGACTTTTCTTGATTATTTGTAATCTATCACAGAGTTGGCATTGTGAATGCATTTGATTATACTTGAGTGAATTCTCCCTATCATGTGTGTTGTTACCGCTCCACACTTGGGATTAAAAAATACACTCCTTAGGATACAATGAGAAGGCTCATCTCATCTTTGATTTCCATTTCGATGGCACTTATTGATTCTTACGGCTCTTATACATAAAATATTGTTACTGTCCTCTTTTCGAATTTACATATTCTTTGATTTCCATTTTGATGGCACTTATTGATTCTTACGGCTCTTATACATAAAATATTGTTACTGTCCTCTTTTCGAATTTACATATTGATTATTCTACTGATGGGTGAGAATTTAAAAGAAAAAAAAAATATTAATTTTATATACAAAAATTTGATTAGTAAAATATTATTATATTAGATATAGTTGTGGGTATTATATATATATATATATATTATATATATATATATATACATTATATACTTAGCTAAATTCGAGAGCGGTATACACATGTTGCGTCCTTGGCCTGGCATCCCTCAGTTTTGTGTTGTTGGGATCAATCGCTATTACTCCCAATCCCATGCCAGTCTCTTTCCTTTTTCTCCGACATCCGCGCGATCTCTGACTTATGCAAGCATTCGCGCACCTACGGCACCCTTTTTCCAAGCCCTCTTCTGGCTTTCGCTGCAGCATTCTTCTGAGCTGTTCTGAACTTCCCAACCTGCGTGGTCCCACCGCCGGCCAGTTGTCTACAACTTGTACCTTGTTTCCCACTCCTCTCGCGTCTTTGGAGTTCTTGTCTCCGGCCCCGGCTCCCTTTGCGCTCCTGCTCTGCTCTTCTTATTCGTTGTTCCTGTATACCCACGACGGGGCGTTACACTCGCTTCGATTTATCTTTACCTCCTCGGTTCCCTCTCCCACATTTGTCCAGCTTTCCTCTTTCAGCGTCTCCTCTTTCATTCCCGTCCCCGTTTCCCCGCCGCGTTTTGTGTGGCCGCGCCCCGGAGGTCCTGGACACAAACCGCAGAATCTGTCTCCCCCGATAACGGGGGTCCCGATTGCTATATTGTATTTATTATTATATATTAGTAATATATATATAATATATTATATATATATATATTATTAAAAAAAAAAAAATTAAATCGTTTCTGACCGCCCAGTTAAGGACTTTCGTCCTTTCAGTGGGACCCTTCGAGAAAAGTCCTGTCAGGAAAACAAGGGCATCCTAACGGGCTAAGTCCGCTGGGCTGGCAGGCCTATCGCGAGACCGTCCGCAGCATTAATTCCATTTGTAGCAAAGGCAACACCACAAACTGTACTCATTAACGTTCTGAGTGACGAAGCTAGAGTTATATTAGAGAAGTAGCCACATTCTCTCGCTCCATACCCAGTCTCGAACCTGGCCCCCTCGCCTGCTAAGCGAGTGCTCTACCCCTGAGCTAGGAGCGCCTCTTTATATCTATATATGGTATATATTATATATATAATATATATATATATTAGTATATTATAGTATATAGTAACTAGTATAGCTTATAGACTACCTATATACTAGGTAGTGTATGTAATAGACTACTATAGATGTAATAGATGATATATATAATTTCAAGGATTTAGAAAATTCTTACCATATTAAAGTAACTATAACCATTATATAATGTACTTAATATATATACTCATAATAGTATGATAAATACCGATTGTATATTATGTAATATGAATGCAAGTTAAATCAAAGTGATGTATTTCGTCGTTATCTATTCATGAGTATTTATAAATCACTATTATAAAAAACACCTTTTGAGTCCTGTAGTTGTACAGACTCTAAAAGCCATTATAACCTCCCATACGGGGTTAGTCTGCACATTTGACACAGAGTTATATCTATATGAGACGATTTTCGAGCTCAGAAGAATAGAGTTCGTGAAAAATGACGTCGCAAAGGAAGGCTCCGCTTGTGAGCCCTCTAAGGACCCATTGGGATTGCAAGAAGAACGCGCCAGTATGCGAGCGGGCTTAAACTCTCTAGCCCCCACCTCTCACCCAGGAACCCTCCACCCTTACTGATTTGATTGTTGAAGGCTTGTTGTGATTTATCGGTGCACTTGCAAATAAAAAACGAGAAAAACAGATTCCAACATGTTATGGTTACCCGATAGGATCGGCTGATTCACCAATCGAGGACCTAACGGTCTGAGAAAGTGACGCTAATTAAATTCTCTCATCCTGTAGGAATTTTAGGTACGTAGACTCGATGGCGTCTTAGGCATGAAGATAGGTTGTGTACATCGTCTGATATTCTCGATGTCTTAAGAATGTAAGCGAAACTTACTTATAATTCGCCGAATGAATCGAGATGATTACGAATTTACCAGGTAACTATAGAATACGAAGATTTTATATTAAAAATAAATAATATAGATGAAAAGTACTGATATATTTTATAGATACGTATGGTATGAGGCTAGCTTAAAAGAATCTATAATTATCACACTACCCATGCCCTCTCAAGATCACATGGATATTTATAAAACTAAATACTTGGGGTCTTTAGTATTATGACAGTGAGTCATTACTTCAAATTACTCGAAAACCCAATTAGTATATCACTTAATATTGACATGGTTTTCATACAAATACGGTACCTATGTGTATTGTCATATATCACACACATATGTACGATACGTTGCTTGCTTTATTCTTTAGGATTTCTCTTTCGTATCATGATATTATATTATGATAGTATGAGGTAATATATATACTATATATATATATAGTATATATATATATATAGTATAATTATAGTAGTAGTTAATACGCGATCCTTTTAATAGCTAACTACTGCAGAAAAATATATACTATAGATATATACTTTATTAATATGTAAATTAATTATGAAAAATGAAATTAGAATATATACATATATAATATATAAATATATATACAATTAAAAATAGCTATATTAAATATATAATACATATAAATATAATTATATTAAATAATATTATACTGCCCATTTCTATGTCAATTATATTTATTTAAATATTCATTTATATCAGTATATATACTATATCTTAAATATATATACACTATATTCTATTCTATATATAAATATAGATTTATATATATAGTATATATAAAATATAAAATATCATACATATATATATTATTTAAATATATATAACATATACTCAGTTAATATACATATTACATCAATACATAATATATCAATATATATATATACTAATGTTATATATCTATTATATATATATATTTTAACGTATAATGTGTCTGCATTAATATGTTAAAATTAAATATATCTTTAATCATTATATACATTATATAAAAAAGTTATTATTCTATTGATATAGCGTAGATATATGATTATATATATATTTAGTAAGCAGATATATATATATACATACTCACATTCATACCATTGTAAAGAATTTTCTAATACTAAATTGTGCTTATAAAGGCAATATAATATATTAGTACTAAATACGACTGATAATTGGACGTAGTAATATTGTGTTATTTATCACCCAATAAGAAAGATCATCAGTAGTTTTATTTATCATTTATATATATATACTATAAAATATATTCGAAAACGTGAGTATTAAAATCTTCTCTATATATGAACAGTATATAATGCTAGCATAATCATATCTTACTAGTATTATAGAAAATATATAAGTGATTTAGTACCTATTATTAATCAATAATTACCAAGTGTATACTAGCCTACTCATCACTATATATATACAAGTAATATATATAATATATACATTATAATATTATATAAATACCGTTCCCGAGTTATTCACGCGTGGTATAAAACTCGAGTGACTCATATTAGATCGATATTCGAAACATTCGCCAATGTCAAATTTATAAAGAACAGTTTTAAAGGACAGATTAATATATATATATATATAATATATATATATATATATATATATATATATATATATATATATATATATATAATAATATACTAGATTTATAGGTATAACTAAAATATACTCCAGCTATTAGTTTACGCTATAAATGTATAAATAAAGTTATAGAAATATATATATATCAGATAACTATATATATAATAACAAAGGTAAATTATGATATAATTAGTAACGTTCTATATTACAGACCCATCTGTGTTCGGTGTAGAGAAAAGTTTAAACTTGATAATTATTAATTGTATTGATAATAAAAGTTTAATATTAAAAATCTGTATAAATCTTTGTTATTAACGCAAGTCGTATTACTATGGTTACCATCATATTATATACTAAACTAAAACGATAATACTATATACAATATATGTAGTGAGTTTCATATAGTTTAATATCAATATCTGTGGTGGGTGACATATAAAAGTAGTAGATACGCTCCTTTTATATAGCTATACGATATAGAGAATGCCAAGAACTCCAAATAAGTAAAGTAAGGAAAGTATATCGTTCATACTATCATTTCATACACATATTATTACTATCCAATACCGTTGCCTTTTTTATCGTTATTTTATAGTCAATTATACATCATATCTTGAGTTGATAAATTTTATATCTATATTAATATATAATCACAACTTATCTCATAAAGAGTTAAATACTGTACTTCATATTCGCTTAAAGCTCGAGCTATGAAGATTACCATTCACTTTTACTAGTTTTCCTTTTATTAGTTTATTTGATTATATAGCTTATTAATTATGATTTTACATATAGATTCAGTAATAATCGCTTACAGTATTAATTCTCGTAGAATAAATTAATAATATTATAAAGTATTTACCTTATTGACCAATAGTTATTTGGAATAATATCGAACGTTATATACTACCCTCAAATAAATACACACTAGATCTGTATGTGAGTGATTATGTCAATTTAATAATGAGCTAAATAATGATATAATCACAGTTAGACCTCGATTAGCTAATATACTATGTACTCACACATCACAAGCTTTATTCACAAATTAATTTTTCCAGATTCAAAGTGTGATCAATTAATGTGCCAAACCTCTACGTATAAATCTATACATGATATCTAGTATATACTATAATAGCTGATCATCTTGTTACTAACTTCTATTATATTTTTGATCATCGACCGAATAAATCTGGTTCAGAATAAGCGGTTTTTATTAATAAAATTGTTTATATATTATGACATAAGGTTCAATTGGACCATTTTACTTATATTTCTGACATCATCGTGACTAACTGTTATGAGTGTACGATTAGCGATGAGTAACATGGTAATGTCAGTAAACAACGTAATATTACCGAGTGATAAAAGCGATATAATATTATGTATACATCCTAGTGAATTTGCGAAGTGTAAATTCGGAAGTATTATTAAAAAACATTGAGAATAATTCGAATTTAGTATTAATATTCAATATATGATATTAAAATTAATATAAGTACTAATATATATATATATTAAGTAAAAATATAATATATATACTATTAATAATATATCATAATATATTAATTATAATAAATATATATAATAATAATATTATCATATACTTAATATATATTTAATATAATATATATAATATATACGATTTAATTACATAAGTATACACTAGTATATATAATAATTAATAGTGTATATATATATAATATATATATAATATATAATATATAGTAGTGGGTATATACTAATAGTGTATTATATATTATCATACATGATATATTATATATAATTAGGTATATATATATATATGGTATAATATATATATGAGTATGTAGTGTAGTATAGTAGTTATATAGGTGTAGTATTGTGGTAGTGATATAGGTGAATATGAGTAGTATAAGTATATATATATAATATATATATATAGGTGAGATATAAATATATAATAATATATATATTATTATATGATAGTAGTGTGATGTAGTAGTAGAGAGTAGTGTATTCCATGAATCGATATTTGCGACAGTATCGATTTACGATCTAATTCGAAACAGGATCACAATATCGAAAGTGGACTTTCGAAAATTCCCAGTGCTTGATCCGAAGAAGTAAAACTTTACCAAAAAAACCAAATATGTAGGTGTAAAAAAAAACTACCAAGTAGCTACTCCTGTTATAAAAATGTTTTGCAAAGATCGAAAAAACAACTTTATGAACCTCGCGAATTCACCTAAAATTCTTATAAAGATTATTTACTACTCTGGAGGTCAAATATGTATAGAATTAGCGGACTCGGCCAGTTAAAAAATGTCTTCAGGTGAATTCGACAGACCCAAAATCTCACTTTTCAATAAAACAATAATGCTTTCGATTCATATGATTTTTCAAATTCAAATAAATAATATCGTAGCTCTATTTTTAAAGCTTCTCTAAAATACAAATCTATTATTTTAATATTTTCGTTATGAGAAAACAATATTAAGTATTATATATACTATATACTAGAACAGCTACGTTTTAGATCTTCATGTGTATTAAATTAATCATACCTAATAGTATTGATATAGTATATAATTTTATTTCTACTACCCTTCAATACTTCTACATTAAATTTATATTATTTCTATAATTCACTTCTATCTATGATTAATAATTCCCCTACTTTTTATATCCATAATTTTTATATATCTCATTATCACTTTATCTATCTACCTTTTTTCTACATTCTATATATATCTACTTCAATATATACCATTTTTTTAATTTCCACCTATACAATAAATTTACTTAAGCTATGTATTTTTATTCTACTACCCTTCTCACTACTCAGTTTATCAAAATCCAAATCACCCCCCCAAAAAAATAAAGTAGAGATTTTTATTTCTTTATGTTTCTTTTTCTCGTGATTTTATTATCTATTATCATTATTATTATTGTATATATTGTTTTAAATTATAATTTAATTAATATTATATTTATATATATCTTTTAATTAGTATTTAATTTAATTCTTATATGACCCTGTTTTTATTAAATAGATTGAGAAAAAAATTATTTATATGAGATAGAAGAATATAAAAAAAGAAAAAAAGGTTGTTATTATTATTATTATTGTAATATTATTGAAATATAACTCATAGTAAAATATATAAATGTAATACAATTTCTAAAGTATTTCATAGTTAATATATATAATATAATCTAATATTATATATATATATAATATATATAATATATTATATAATATTAATATATATAATAAATATACTGTTGTTATTATTCTTGGCATATCTTTTACCTTTATCTTAATTGGAATGAGCACACCATTTCCCCTTCTAAATAAACTTCTAAGAGTTTGGGTTTCCTGGTGGGCTCCTGCGCGAATCACCACCATACCTCTCAAGTTTGCTTGACTATTACGGTAGAAGGGTTGATTGTATCTAACCTTTAGTCTTGCAAGTAGTGAGTGTATGGTATCTGAAGGAATATCTGAAGTGGTTCCACACATTCTGCTCTCCTTGACAAGGTGGAGTCTATAACTTTACGACTTGTCATCTCTCATACTCCAACTAATTCCCATCAGTCTCTTTATAGCCGTCAAGATGTTGCTTCACTCTCCTTATAATATTGCTATTACAGTTAATGCTGATTTTCTGAACTCTCTAGTCATAAACCTCCTCCTTTGAGGAGATACTAATCTCATCCATTTTCTGTTCAACTCTCTGATCCCAGACTTAACCGCTGTGCTCAATCTTACATGTATTATACTGGAAAGTTTAGAACACATTCCCTTTATCAATTTTTGTAGCTTTATTTGATTTGCAAACTTTCAAACGTAGTGTATCGGGGTATATCGGCCTCTGGTTTTGCCTAGATTTCCAATTTTTCCTCAATACCGGTATAATTTGGGAGGCATGTGTTTTTTATTTACCGGAGCAGACATAATATATATACAGGAATGTTTGCTTTAAATCTTTTTTTTGTCTAAACCAACT
>JABUQX010053624.1:0-5000 GCA_015478945.1 Trachelipus rathkii | reverse complement strand
TAAATAATTCTATAATATATATTTTTAAATTAAATAATTACTTTAGATAATTAAATATTAATTTCTAGTAGTATATTCCATAAGAGGAAAAATATTTAATAAATAATATTATAAATAATAAATAATTAATTTAATATATATATAATAATATAATATATAATAATATAATAATTAGATAATAATATATAACTAATATATATATAAATAATATAGAAATAAAGATAGCAAGGATAATGAACTGAGAAGAAGTGAGTAATTATCTAAATAATAATAATAATTTGATATTCTTAACTCTGAATGATGCATGCACATAATAAAGAAAAAACAAAGAAACAAATGATATTTAAAAAAAAAAGCATTCAAAGTTGTATTATGTAGATAGACAAAAAAAAATGAGTGGTCTAAAATATTGAAAAAATAGACTCAATACAAAATGAAATTATGAAAAGAGATAGTAAGAAAACTATAAACATAAAACAAATAAATACATATAAAATAAAAAATAAACTAATTAAATAAATAGAATGAGGGAATATGAAAGTTAGGCAAGACATGAGGTCATTTCCATCACTGCGAATCTCATTTCCGTATCACGGAAAAAAAATTGTCGAATATCGCCAGCCATGCGATAAATTATTACTTCTATATTTGAATACAGACGTTTTATTACATAAGAGCTAAATAAGTAGAATTTTTATTTAATAAATAGTAATAATATATATATATATATATATATAAGATATATATATATTATTAAATTATTATATATATTAATATTATATATATATAATATATAATATATAATTAATGTTATTAATATATGTTATTAATATATTATTTATATAAGTATAATTATGAATATAAAATATATAAATAATATATTATAATATATATAATAATAATAGTAATTAATATATTAATAAATTAATAATATATAATTAAATATATATTATTATATATATTAATATATAATAATAAATATATATATATATATAATATAATATAATATCATATTATAATATATAATATTATACTATATATTACTTTAATATTATATATATATTATATAATAACAGTATATATATAATTTATATAAATTATTAATAAATATATAATATTATTTAAATATTAATATATTAATATACTATATATACATATAATATATATATATATATAATATTAATTAATATCATATATAAATTAATAAATATATTATAATATATTATATATATATAAATCATTATATATATAACTATATTATATATGTATAAATATATATAATATAATATTGATATAAATTATATAATATTAATATATAATTATATTAATATAATATTATATATAATTATAATATATTATAATATAATATTATATATATATATATATTATATTATTATATATTATATCATATAATAATATTAATATAGTATATTATATATATATAAGTATTATATATTAATTTATATAATATTATTATATAGTATATATATATTAATATATTATATAATATATTAATAATATCATATATATATTAATATTTTATTTTACATATATATTATATCATAATATATATATAACATATATTTATAAATCAATAATATATATATATATAATATATATATATATATAATACATTAAATATATAATATTATTATATTATATATATATTATTATTAATATATAATTACTATTTTACTTTCAATTTTATAGAGCAGTAGTTTAGTACATTACATATAAATATGAATTTGAGAAGATTTTTATTTATTCTGATTAATATACAATCACGAAATAAACTTATCTCTGAATATCGTCTCGACTTTCCTTTATATTGATTACTACATGAAGACAAAGACGTAAGCTCCATAGTAGGACACACATCCAATATTTTACACACTCTGTCTCAACTTTCATGTTGTGCTAAATATATATTATCGGTAACTAATATATATAATATAATTGATATATATACTTATATATATATATTAATATAATATTAAATTATAGTATATACTATATATTTATATTTATGATAGTATTATTAATAATTAATTATATATATAATATATATATATAATATATATATATATATATATATAATATATATTAATATATATATATAATTATATATACATATATATATATATATATATATATATTAATTATATAATATAACATATATATATATTATATTAAGTATATAACATAATTATAATTAATAATATATATATATATATATATATTATTATATATATATCAATATATCATAATATATAAATATTATATATATATATATACTATATTAATACATATATATATATTATATTATATAATACATAATAATATTATGAATGTATAATATATTAATTAATATATTATATATATATTTATATTAACATAATATATATATACATTATAAATATATATATTAACAATTATTATACAGATATTTAATATTAAATATTCCTAATATTATATATAACATTTATATTTTATTTATGAATAGCTATATATACTATATATGATATATATATTATTTAATATATATATATAACATAGTTTACACCATATATTATTGATAAATTACTGACAAGAATATCATTATCCTTTAATTATATGTAAATATATATCATATAATATATATATCATATATATATATATATATTATATTATAATATTATAATTTAATAGTATATATATATATATATATATTATATTATATTATTATTATATATATACAGTAATAATATTATATATTATATAATTTAAAAAGATATTATTAATTATAATAATATATATATTAATTAATATACTATAAGTGATACTATTATTATATTAATTGAGGAGTACAGAAAATATGAGCGATATCATCTTTTCCCAGCGATATTGTATTTTATATATTAATAAACTATATAAAAAATATAATAACTCACAGTGTGAATTTTACTTTTTAAAATATTTTATACATACATTTTCATTGATGTTATTACTAATTAATTATCTATTTTCAATTTTCTTAGCTAATCAATGTCCCAATTCATTATTAGGAATACATAGTAATAATAATAATAATAATTAATAATATTAATAATTAAATAAAAATAATATTAATATACAATAATAAATTAATAATCATAAAGATTAATAAAATATAATATAAATATAATTAATTATAATAATTTATAATAATAAAATAATAATTAATAATATAATAATCAATAATAATCATACATATATAAATTAATGATAATAATATACTTAATACCAATTAATTAATTACATAATTGAATAATAAAAATTATAAATTACATAAATTGAAACCAATTATTAAATAACTGTAATTGAATATTAATATATAGCTAATTACATTAATAATACCAATAATAAAATAATTAATTAATTATTTATATTATATATTATTATTATTAATAGAATAATAATAAATAATAATTAATATGAATAATAATTATTTAAAAAATAAATTAAAAATATAATAATAATAATAATTAAATTAATATATCATAATTCAATAACATATATATTAACAATAAAACTAAGATAATAATATCAATAATAACAATAAATAATACATATTTAATAATTATTAAATCAATTATTTAGAATAAATATAAATGAATAATCAATTAAATTAATAATTAATAATAATACTAGATAACATAATGTAATATAATAATATTAAATAATAATATTTTAATTCAATTTAATATCATTATAACTACACATTATAATTATTCATTTTAGTATTTATAATGTTAGATAAATAAAATTTTAATGAATACTAAATAATTAAAAGTAATTATATTAATTATAATAATTAAATAATAATATAATACACTAATATAAATAATAAATAAATAATAATAATTAATTAAATATTATATTATATAATAATTAATAATTATAATTAATTACATATTAATTAATATAAATATTAATAATTAATTATATCAATTATAATAATAATAATATATTTATTAATATAATAATCATATATAATATAATAATAATAATAATAATAATAATAATAATAATAATAATAATATATCAATTTTATCCTAAAGATTAAAACAATTTCATAGTTCATTTGTTATTGAGTATACTTACATTAAATAATAATATTTATATAAATAAATTTTATATTAATTAAAAATCATAATTTAATACACAGAATAAATAATTATATATAATAGACACCAAATAATAACATAATATATAATAAATATATATTATAATTAATTTTATATATTAATTAATAATAAATAATAATAATTAAATTAAATGTTAATAATAATAATATATAATTAATTATAATATTATAAATATAATTATTATATATAATTAATAAATTAAATAATATAATAATATATAATCAATATAAAAAGGTTATGTAAATTTATAATATAATAAAGTTTAGAAAAATTAATTGAATTAACATAAAACAAATAAAATAGACGCATTAAAAGATATAAATAAAAAATGAAAATAAAAAAAATAAAATTATTATAAGATAATTAATATAATAATAAATATGACATAATAAATTAATAATAACTAATATTATATATAAATATTATAATAATAATAATATAATAAATTAATAATAATATTAATTAAATATAACACTAATAAATAAATATAAATAATAAAATACTACATTAACTAATAATAATTAAATAATAATAATATAATTAATAATTAAAGACATATTATATAAATTATTATATATACATATTAATAATAAATTTATAATATAAATATATAAATAATATATAATAATATTATATAATAAAGATATTAATAATAATAATAAATTAAATAAATAATGCATTATAAATTAAAATTTATATTATTATTAATAATTGATAAATATAATTATTTAAATATATATATAATTTAGAAATCATAATAATATATTTTATTTAATAATATATATATAAATTCAATAATTAATAATATAATATATCATTTAGAAGTCAATAAAT
>JABUQX010053623.1:37500-41105 GCA_015478945.1 Trachelipus rathkii | reverse complement strand
AAGTCTCTCTCTCTCTTTCTTTCTTTCCCTCTCTCTCTCTCTCTCTCTCTCTCTCTCTCTCTCTCTCTCTCTCTCTCTCTCTCTCTCTCTCTCTCGTAGGTATAATGAAACTCAAATGTTGAAGGGGATATACTAATTTTATTGAAAAACATTTCTATTATGTTTACGAACTTCGTAAACTTTATTATAATATTTCAACTTTGCTATAAAATTTCTTACACACATGAGATATTTTACCTGATCGAATTTTCTGATCGCAAAATACAAATTTTTGTCAACAAAAGCTATTTTTAATAATTATAATCTTACAACATGTTACTAAACATCATATTATATTATATTTTACGTTATGTCATTAAATAAATAATAAATACTTAAGAAAAACACTTTAAAATCAAACAAAACTTCTCTTCTCAGAAAACAAATACAATGACGTCAGAACTCATAGATTTTTAGTGTAACATTTTAATTTTATAAGTATTTTTTAAATTAACGTTTAATACATTTTAAGCAATGTTTTATATAAAAAGAAAGTCAAACATTATTTAATAAATTATGTAATAAAACGCTGCAAGCAAATATTAGTGAAAAGTTTTTTAAAAAATCGCAGTAGCAATGATCTTCATGCCTCAAACTTATTTTAAATGCAAAAGCGCGCTCAAACGCTATCTTATAACATGTGTCTTGTGCAACTTTAAATACTACGTAAACAACAATTTCTCATATAATGATACAAAAATGTTAAAATAATAATTAATATATCAATAAATAATACATTATTATGATAAAATAATGAGAACGTGTTTAATAATCTTTACCAATGCGATGTTATTTCAAGATAAATCGTCCAAAAGCGTTATTCACAATTGACCGCTTTCTTCCATTCAATTGACTGTGAATGTAATGTTTTATGGGTAACTACGCTATATATCACTTTCGCCCTTAAAAACGGAGTGTATTTTGACACGAAAATTTATATACTAAAACACTAAATATTATTTGAATATAATCCCTTTGAAACACTACTATTTTTAATAAATTTAAAACTGAAATGCACTTTTTTTAAATAATTCAATTTTTAAGTAAATGCACTAATGAAAAAGTATTTTTCTTATTGGATTATGTCGAGACATTAAAGCTTGTTCCTGCTGGTCAGTAAATGTGACCGTTTGGTTCGGCGAATCATCATTCGATTGAGGAACCATCTGTGAAGTCGAATTACCTGCCGGTAAAGGAACCATCGGTGAAGTCGATCTGCCAGTCGGTAGAGGAACCATCTGCGAAAGCGATTTACCAGATGGGTGTTGAAACTCGTCAGAAAGATATGAAACTTGATGTTGATCTCACTGGTGTAATATTAAAGAAAATACAAAGCATCAAGAAGAATACAGGGTAAATGAATTTAATACAGTGATGGTGGTATGAGATCCTCCATTGTAATAGACATGTCACTATATTGAAATTTATTCCTCTCCATTCTTCTAAGAAAACATATATGCATATAGTAGCAGTGGTATATGTCCTGCCTCCGTAGGGTACATACTACTAAATATATACTGATGGTGACTCACTTATTCAGGTTATCCATCCATATACAGTGGGCAGTGGTATGAGGTGCTAATTGATTGAGTCGTAATACCATACATGGATGAGTCGTTTTTCTTTGTTAATCAGAGAGCCGATGAGAAAAAATGAAAGTTTATCTGAAGATTTAATATGTGAATCCTTCCGTAAAGAGAGTAGTTAGTTATCCTAGTGAGGACGGAACCAATCACGTTAAACTGAGGTTGATAGACCTGGGTGTCAACTGAGTGATTAATGTTCCTGTATCCATAGATCTGCATGTTGCTTTTAGTTTCTTTGTTATTTAACATCTTGAAATTGATATGAGTGTTGACGGAAAAAAGTTATGTTATACTGAGGCTGGGAGACCTGGGAATAACGGCATGACTTGTTTCGTCTTCATCAGACTGCTTGTTGCTTGATTTTCGTTAGTGTGACAACTTGAAATTGAGGTAAGCGACGACGAAATCAGCATGTTAAACTGAAGCTGGTAGACCTGGGTATTAACAGGATTACTGATGGTCACGCCATCACAATGCTGGATTTTTCTTCCGAGATCTGTTCTGCTGATGGGAATTACTACCGTTAATTATTTATCTGTTTCCTTTCAGGGGAAGATCAGCTACAGTAAAATCAGCTCGTCTGCATCTTCTTCCTGAATCTTCCTTTTACTACCACGAACTCTTTCTTGTGTATGTAGACTTCCAAAGACATTTACTTGAAAAGGTGTTCTCGAAGGCGATGATTATTATTCTTCTACCTGGCCTCCTGCTAAGGACTGCACGGCTACGGAAGGCGGCCTCTTTTTAACCACAGTAGGGGTGTCCTTCTTCTTGCGTCTGTAGCCGGTGGTCTCTGCTTGCGCTGCCGTAGGAGAGAGACGACTGCTTGCTGCACCGTAGGAGAGAGAGACTTCTGCTTGCCAGGAATTGCTGCTGAAGAGAGGTGGTGTTAAACTCCTAGGGTCACCAATTATGATGTGGCATAAGTGGTGGGTGAGTTATTTCCCTTCTCTGCCACTTCACGTGTTTTTGTTGTCACCAATTTTGTAGTCCCTGGGTTTGCAGGTGGAAGAGCTCGTCCTCTTTGCAGGCGGAAAAGTTCGGCCTCCTCTCTGCAGGCGGAAGAGCTTGGTTTCTCCGTAAGCCAGAGGGGTGAGCCGGACCTGAAGAGCCTCTTTGTAGGCTGATGGAAGACTCTGCTGCTTTATAAGCCAGAGGTGGTGAGCCGGAGCTGGGGAATCTCTTTGTGGGCTGATGGAAGGCTCGGCTTCTTTGTAAGACAGAGAGGTGAGCCGGAGCGGGAGCGGGAGCACCTCTTATTCTTGGTGAATTTGCCCGGATAATAGGCAACTCTTTGTAGTTGTTGACTCTTGTAGTTATCTTCTTCTGGAGCTTGTTCTTCAGCTTCTCTGGTCTCTGTAGTAGTTATCTTAGAGGTCTCTCTCTTTCGTAGGTATAATGAAATTCAAATGTTGAACGCGATATACTGTACTAATTTTATTGAAAACATTTATATTATATTTACAAACTTCTTACACATGCTGTTAAACTTTATTATAATATTTCAACTTTGGTATAAAATTTCTTGAGCACATGCGATTTTTTACCAAATCGAATTTTCTGATCGCAAAATACAAATTTTTGTCAACAAAAGCTATTATTAATAATTAGGATCTTACAATATGTTACTAAACATCATATTATATCATATTTTACATTATGTTATTAAATAAATAATAAATACGTAAGAAAAACCCTTTTAAAGCAAACAAAATTTCTCTTACCGAAAACAAAATAGAATGACGACAGAACTCATAGATTTTTAGTGTAGAAACTGGATAAAAATGCAGTTCATAGAATTTTAACGAACCATTTGTACATGCGAATTTTTTTTGCAAAACTAGTGCCGAAAGACTTGTATGTGGAGCAGAAAGCGAACTTTGTCAAAATTTGTCAAGATTTGCTTGAAAGACTCGAAATGGAGCACAATTTTTTGGATAAAATTATAACAGGCTATGATGAATCATAAGTTTTTGAGTA
>JABUQX010053623.1:0-15000 GCA_015478945.1 Trachelipus rathkii | reverse complement strand
CTACATTTACTTTCAAACCCATAGTTTTACACACCCTGCCATATCTCTCTACCAATTCTCTCAAGCTCTCTTCAGATTCTCAGCACAAAACCATATTATATAATTATATATATATATATATATAGATATATATATAATATAAATATATATATATATATATATATATATATAATATATATATATATAGGCGAGATGGTGATTGATTGGATTTGGAAGTTGCATAAAAAGCGTTTATGGAGTCGTATAGTTCAGGTATTGGAGGAGAGGCCAACAGTTAGCACCTTTATATAAGGGTAAGGGGATAAGGTAACTGTAAGTATATAGGGTAAATAGTTATTGAATGTTGTAGTAAGATATATGTTGAGTATTTTGGTCGAAAGCAGTGCGTCGAATGACTGAAGAATTGATTTGGGAAGAACAAGTGCCGTTTAGAAGTAGTAGTATGATGTTTGGATCAATTCTAACATTGAAACAAATGATTGGGATAATGAGGGAAGAGAAGAATAAATTGTTTTTAGGATTTATGGATTTTGAAACAGGCTTAATAGGATTTATATAGGGAAGCTCTATGGCAGGGTGCTATTGATATATGGTGTGGTGGTAAGCCTCTGATGGAATCAAAAGTATGTTATGACGATAGTGAAGGTGTGCAAGAATAAATAAAGTCGAAAGTGATTGGTTTAATATTAATAGCTGAGTGAGACAGGGATGTGCTATGTCCCCTTGGCGATCTCTGTATATGGATGAAGTTATGAAAGAATTAGGAGATAGGGGGACAAGGATAGTGTTAAAATGATGGAGAATAGAAGAGAGTGGAGGATGCCCTACCTATTATATGGGAAGAATTTGGTTTTGTGTGGCGAATCTAAAGAGAGTTTGAGAGGGTTGGTAGAGAGAGATCTGGTAGGGTGTGTAAAAGGAGGGGTTAAAAGTAAACGTAGATAACAGCAAGGTTATGTTTGTGAGTGAGAATCGTCCTAGGTGTGAAATTATGTTAGATGGTGAGCAGCTGGAAAAAGTGTCTGAATTAAATATTTAGGATATATGTTGAATGAAAAGGGAGCGGAAGATGCAGAGTGTAGTAGCGAAAATTGTTGATTGGCACCTTAGGTGGCTGGTTGCAGTTAAAATCGTTGTGTGGATGTAAAGGACTAAGTCTTGTGCGCTAGGGTCTTTACATGAGGGTATGTTGTTACCCGTGAATCATAGTAGTGGGACTATGCGTCTGGATAGAGGTATAGATCCTAAATTTGCAATGTGTTCAGATTGAACAATCTTAGTGGCGTGCTAGGTGTAAAAAGAATTGATAAAATAGGAATGAACGTATTAGAGAGTTGTTTGGTTTGGAAGAATGGGTAAATGAGAGAATTAAATGAAAGTACGTTTAAATGGGTTTGGTCATGTGAAAGGATGGATATAGTCGGTCGGTTAAACGGATAATATAGTTGGTGAGTTGTGTTGGTGAAAATCGCATGATGGGATGACAGAAGAAAGTGATGGGATGAGTCAGAAAAGGCTCCTGGAGGAAGAGAAATGTGAGTTTGCATTGGCGAGAAGAAAGGTGCATTAACGAGTGAATGGCGGGGTTTTATGAGGAGGTATGGTTGTAGCCCAACCTGGCCAGGAATGAACCCCACATTGACGAGATTGTCATAGTTGAGGGCCCATTCGCGGTACCGTTGAACTTTTGGGTGGATTTCTCTGACTGCGGACGAGTTCTCAACTAATTGGTATAAAGCGGGCGGTAAGCTGGCTTTCTTTTTCTACTGCCTTCATATTCTTCTACTATTTCTCTTTTCCGGTGCATGTACGCACCTTACCTCCAGTCTTGGTGAGAGGAGATAAGATGGGTGATGATGATGATGATGACGATGATGATGATGATATATATATATTATATATTATATATATCATATATATATATATATATATTATATATATATATATACTAATATATATATATATATATATATATATATAATATATATATATATATATATATATATATATATATATGCAAGTTTTCATAAAGTATTATACTTGTACTTGTACTTGATACCATGTACTATGTACTTGTACTTGTTACTTGAACAAATTTCGTGTATAGAGTACTTGTTACTTGTACTTGTTACTTGAACATTCTAAGAGTACTTGTACTTGAAAAAATGTACTTGAACCCAAGCCTGTCTCAGAGTGAGCTAGAGATCCGTCGTGCTTCTATTCTTTCTATATCCGTGCTGCTCTCCCCCCAGTCTGGGCTCTACTACTATCTCACCTTTTCTCTAGTATTCTCTCGTATGTTTTTGCCAAGATGTTTGTCAAGGAAATTCTCCTGTAGTTTTTACAGTCTCCTGTATCTCCTTTTCATCTATATATTGACACTATAATTAACTTTCCCATCCTTGTACTTCACTCTCGTTCCAAACACCTATTAAACAGTTTCAAAAATTTTTGTTTCATTTCTCTCCTCACTCTTTTATCAATTCTATGGGTATCCCATCTTCCCCAGGTGCCTTACCGTTCTTCATCGCTTTCAGAACAACCTCTAATTCTTTCATAGTGATCTCCTCCCCCTCCTCATCTTCCTCTCCCTCTGCCATTTTTTCTCCCACTCTTCCCCATTTTCATTCACATTTACCAGCTCTCTGAAGTACTCCGTCCATCTCCTGTTTGTGTTTATTGATCTCACCAAAACTTCTCCTTGCTTATTCTTGATGTTGCACACTTTCCTCTTTGATCCTCTAAATGTTTTTGCCAGTCTAAAAATATTCTTCCTTTCTGCCTTCACATTTCCATCATTTCTTCCGCATCTCTCTTTGCAGCCTCTTCTTTTACTCTTCTTTTCACCCTCTCTGCCTCATTTTTTGCTTCCACATACTGAGCTCTTGTCTGTACAGTTCTATTTTTCAGCCACCTTCTCATCAATACTGTTTTTCTCTTTATTGCCTCCTTCACTTCTTCAGTCCACCACTTCGTGTGTCTTTTCTTCATTCTTTTTACCCATCTTTTGCCTAGGGTCTCCTATGCTACCCTTCTTTTCGTTTCTTGTATCTTCCCATTTCTTCTACTCCTTCTAATTGTTGTAAGTCCTCATTTATTTTCCAATATTTTCCCTTTTCTTGTCACACTCTTTCAGTGATTCCACTTTAATCACATTTCTCTTCTTTTTACTTTGCAGCTTTTCTGCCTTCACCACCAGGTCCATCACCAACAATCTATGGTCTGAATCCATTGTTACTCCAGATATTACTTTCACGTACTTTATTAGCCCACTATCAAACGATATTATATAGTCTATAACAGAACTCTGGTCGAATTCTCCTGTGATATTTCTCCACCTATACTTTGTGAAACTATGTGAGTCCTTCTGTTGGAAAAAACCATTCATGATCTTCATTCCCTTCCTCAAACAGAAATCTATCAACATGTCTCCTTCAATAATCCTTATCTCCTCTCCATACTGCTCTACCATTCTCTCCACCTCCTTTCTTCTTACCACACATGAATTGAAATCTCCAGTCAGCAACAATACATCCTCCTCACTTCTTCCGTCCTCCACCATCTCCTCCAACATTTCCATAAACTGTATCTTTTCCTTTTCCGGGTGTACCAGTTGCGGCGAATAGACCTGATAAAAGTGGTATTTCTTTCCCTTGATTTAAAAGGTGCATCTTATAAGTCTTTCTTGTATGACTTATATGGTCTGTGCAAACGGTGAAATCTTCGGCCATACTATGAAGCCCAGTTGGTGCTTCCTGATTCCCTCCTCTACCCTTTATATATATATATAATATATATATATATATATATATTTTATATTATCATATTATATATTATATTATAATATATTACTATATATTATATATATATATATATATATATATACATATTTCCACCCATATATCTTCCTCTCTTCTCCTCTCATTTGCATCTCTGCCATTCCCATCACGTCGATTCTTCTCTACCTCATCATCTGCAGCATCTCCTTCTCCTTTCCACCATACGTCGCTATATTAAGCGTCGCACATCTAATTTAAAAGCATTATTCAAGTTATTGGTCCAAAATTGTTTCCGGGTCTGTTACCTAAAGAGTCTGTCAACTTCCGAGGTTGGTCCTTGAGCATTGAAAGCAATTTCATTTCCGGCATTGGCTTGCTAGGCCTATCCTACCCTAGCTTCATTAGCCTAACCCAGGATGCACGACGGGGATGTTGAGTTGGCCTTTGCACCCCATAAAGTCTTTAAAAGAGAGAAATATATTCGAATTCTACGCCAATTCGATCTCTACGCCAATTCGAACTCTACGCCAATTCGATCTCTACGCCAATTCGAACTCTACGCCAACAGAAGGAAACTAAGTTAGTTCACCACCTCATGAAAGGGACATAAAATGACCCTAATTAGGAACCCTTGTAACTCCAATTCTATCAAATTAAAAATGTTTGCATCATCTGCAAGTATAGTTTAATCTTCTGACCAAATCTTTTAACTCCCCTAAAGTTTATTAGGTTAAAATATATGAATATTAAAGCATAATTCCTGAATTAAACTAAAATAACAGATTACTTTATTTGTCACCTGAAAATTTTGTCATTTTGGAGTTACAAGGTTTAGTAATTGAGGTGACGATAAGTCAAAAGCCTAACATGGTTTAAGAGAGAGAGAGAGAGAGAGAGAGAGAGAGAGAGAGAGAGAGAGAGAGAGAAGGAATGATTAAGTGTTTTGACATTATTTGAGTTGGCTATGGCGACAAAAACGAACTCCCGATTAAAATATGTTTGAAATCTAATCGAAGAGAAATGGCAAAGTGGTAGAGTTATTGACTCACATGTGAGAAGGCTCTCTTTCGATCCTTCAAGCGGATCCTGAGAAAAAGGAACCCCTCCTCGAATGGATAATGCTCATAGAGTGCGTGCTTTATAAAATAATAAAATTTAGAGCATAATCCTCACATGATACGAAATTTTAAAACTTAACATTTCCGTCCCTTTTACTACTGGAGTTTAATATACAATTTTTTTGTTTTGTTTTTGAGAGCGGACCTCACCAACAAAGGGCATATGCCGTCCCTCCGGGCAGACAAAATACTGCCCTTCAGGCTATCACGAGCTCAAGGTAAGTGAACCCACTTGCACGAGAACCCGTGATACTCTCCTTGATATACATTATATTAAAGAGAATTTTCTGGCCTATTTAATCAACATGACATAAACACCTTTCGGTTCAATTGGAAGGAAAGTGGATAAGAAGTGCAAGAGTAAATCTAACAGAGGGCAAACTCATGTGTTTCAAAGCACCAAAAGTAAACATAACACATTATGTCGAAAATGATTTGAAGCTTTTTGCAGACGGTTTTGAAGAAGCTTTTACCAACGGATACGAAATCAGCCTTGCAGGGAAACTCAACACTGGACAAGATTTTAACTAATCGAGACAACTCCTCGAGGGAAATTATATACACACACACAAACACACCCTAACACACATGCACACCAACAAACACACACACACACACACACACACAACACACCCATACAAAAGCGAACAGGGAGACATAAAGGAAAAGATTTTTACTTAATGGATAGGGAAACTACAAATATATTTATCTAAAGTAAACAAATATTTCCATCTACTATATATTATATATAGTGATATTATTAGTACTATAATATATAATAACGTAGATTCGTTAGAACTATATATATATAGATATATATAGTAATATTATATATATATATATATATTAATGTGTATATATGATATTATATGGATTATATATACTATATTTAGTCGATTACTTAATATCAGTATATATAATTATATCGTATATATATTAGTATATATGATGATGATATTATATATATAACCGCGCCCGACCACGCAATGTGAGCGTCGCACGCTTGGCACTGGCTCCGATCTCGCACGGCTCCTCGACAGGGTTGTATATATTTAAGTATATATATCATATAATATATGTGTGTGTGTGTGGTGTTGTGTCGTGTGTGTTTGTGAGGGTTCATCCTAATATTACATTTACTATAGAAATATAATATAATATATATACTATATAATATATATACTTTATTTATATATATACTTTAATTATATAATATATATATATATAGTATAATATACCTATATTTATATAGTATAGTATATATATATATCTATATATTATATAGTATCAGGATATTATATACGTCTATAGTAGTTATAGCGTTAGGTATTTATATATATATATCATAGTATATATATACATAAGTATATACATATATATATACTATATAGTATATATGATATATATATACTGATATAATTATATATGTACTTATATATATATATATCATATCGTATCATATAATTATATATCATTATACTAGTTGATAATATTTTTTCCCCTGGAGGCGAGCACTGAAAATACAATGAAAAGCAAAGCTTTGTTGGTTTTATGCCACTTGACATGATCAATTAACACTTTGCTCACATAAAATTGATGAGCTTTCATTATTGAAAAAGCATTTATGTTGAACTTACTTTCGGTTTGAGCTTTCGTAACCCGTGGCGGGTTACTCGTCCTAGAAACTGAATAAATATCCATGAAGCCTGATGTTCAGTGATTAACTGCCGGTTTCTGGCAGCTGCTCAAACACAGTAGATTGAACGGAAGGAAATTTATTATAGTTATTATAATATGTATTTGAGGTTTTTTAGGTATTTTTTTTAATGGAAGTGATGTGAAGATGTCGTCTATATAGGGATTGCAGATTTGGGTATTTGTAGTTGTGAGAGTTTTTTATTAAAAAGGATTCTGTTATTTTTTCTGTTGGTATGGTGTCCTTGTATAGGTAGTATTAAGTTTGGAGGAGTCAGATAGTTTGATTACAGTGATGCGTTTAG
This sequence comes from Trachelipus rathkii, assembly GCA_015478945.1. Taxonomy (NCBI): domain Eukaryota; kingdom Metazoa; phylum Arthropoda; class Malacostraca; order Isopoda; family Trachelipodidae; genus Trachelipus; species Trachelipus rathkii. The sequence continues at coordinate 8,103 of JABUQX010053623.1, read as the reverse complement.
TGTTTCTGTGTAATGGTTAAGTGAAGTTGGAACGGGGTCTTGTTCAGGTTATGATCGTCAGTGATGTGTTGATAACTGCCTAAGTGTCTATATGTATTGGTTCTCACCTATGTAGTCGTTTGGTGTGAAGATGTAAACTAAGTGGGATTGGTGTAGAAACCACTGCCAATTGTCTGACTCCTATATTATTCATCAATTCTCAACCAAATGGCAGTTTTATTTCCAAAGATGTTATTTCTTCGTGTACTCAGGATTTGTGACATAATACATCTGGAAATAGACAAAAAACAAAATTATAAACACCTTCAAAAAACTAAACGACCAACCTATAATTTTCAAGCCTTTAAACTAGCAAAAAACAAATAATTCTTTTTCAACGAACCAAAGTTCTTCTTTGTTAACATTGTTGAGAGTATGTTAATTGCTAATGTACTTGATACTTAAAAAATTTTATATACCAGACATCATGACAAATTTTTAAAAATCTAACCTATTAACGCTTAAACACACACTCAAACCATTTAACCCATACCACAATAAAAAATCCGCATCTACGCAATCCTGTTTACATTGCATATAATGCACTAACATAGTGAAATCAATATATAAGACACACGCATGTTTAAATCTAGCAGCCATCTCGATTCTACAAATGACAACCCGCTCATCTTCATTAACCCATACACAGAACACCTGAACGAGTCACTTATCACATTACGTCTCCAATTAATACTACGTATACGAAGGACACCATACAAAGAGATAGATAACAGAATCCTTTTAATAAAAAACTCTCACACTACAATGACCAATTCTAAATCCCTATTAGTAGACGACGATCACAAAACTCGTCATTTAAAGAAAGTCTAAAAAAATCTAAAAAGGAACTACTTGAAGCAAATCATAATTAACTTTTTTCCTTTCTTCAACTACTTTTTGACAGGTTGCCAAAAAACGACCGGAGTTGAATTCATAACATCATCTCATGATATTTAAGTTCAGTTTTCTGAGGAACGTAAACCGCCACGGTACGAAAGCTCAAAACCGCTCAAATAATTCAGGACACATAAGCTTTTTTAATTTAATACAGAACTCATAATCTTATGCTGAGGAAGTGGTTAATCGATATTGCAGGTGCATAAGCTCCACAAAGTTTTGCTTTTTCATTTATTTAGTGTAATATCGATAGAAAAATATTATCATAAGAATATGACGTCTAGCTTTATTGGCAGATTTCTTTATCACCATATACTATATAGTAGTACTTATATATATCTTTATATATATATATATAAATATGATATATATATAGTATATAATATTATATATATTATATATAGTTAGTATATACTAATTTTATATATAATATAGTATATTAGTATATATTATTTATACGTATATAGCTAACTATATATAGTATTATAAGGTTATATAATGTATAGAGTATTATATATATATATATATATATATATACTAGTATAGTATATTATATATATATATATATAATATATATATATATATTATTATTATTATATATTATATATATATATATAGTATATATATATTATATTACTATATATATAGTTAAGTATATTATATATATATATTATTTTATATATATCTACGGTGAATTTGGTTTCGAGCGACAACTATCATCGATTCATATCTCAAAACCTACAATAGTACAGGGAAAAGGAAACATTGTTGGAATCCTGGCAAAATTTTAATTGCGGAAACTAAAAAAAAAAAAAAAAAAAAAAAATGAAAAAAAATCAATTATTCAAAAACTACAATAGCTACAGCGAAAAGAATACATTTTTGGAATCCTTGTAAAATTTTAGTTAGGAAATGTTATACAAAAAAAATAAATAAATAAATAAAATAGAATAAATATTGGCAATTTCATTTTTATTTATAGGAGCAGGGGAACATTCAATTATAACTATATACTCTTATTTGTAAAGGTATTTAATCGGCAAGTAGGTGGGGCTCGCGGAGCCTGACGGGGAACACAGGGGGGGACGTTAAGGAACCCTAACCCGCTAGGGGAGGGGCGGAGGACACCCCCGCGATCACCCTGTCTAGGTACCAAAGAGCGGCGGGTTCGGAGACCCTCCGCAGGGGGAATTTAGTCCACCCTAGTTTCGCGCGGAAGGCCGAGGACCCCGACTCCTTGCAATCGGTGCGGTGTACCCTTCTGGGGGTATTCTTTAGTAAAAGAAAAAAAAGGCAAAACATTTTTAGATAGAAAAGTCTATTTTATTTTAATGATGAACGCCAAATAGAAGGTCTCTAAATAGGGCTCTCTAATCATATTAACTATAATTATTTTTCATATTCTTTTATTTTTTTATTTTTTTTTTACATGTTTCTAACTAAAAAAGGAAACTATCTGCCAAAATGTATCCTTTTTCGCTGTAGCTATTGTAAGTTTTTGAGATTTTTTTTTTTGTATTTTTTAGATTTTTTTTTTTTTTTTTTTTTTATTACATTTTCGCCCTAAAATTGGAGCCAGGCATTCCAGCAACTGTAATCGCCTTTTGCTTGTGGTCGTTGTGAGTTTTTGAGAAATATGGACTTGATGAATAGCTTGTGCTGCTAAGAACAATTATGCACCTATATAATTACGTTAATTATAGTTATAATATATATATCATAATATATATATACCTATATATATGTGAATATAGTAGCTATATATAGTAGCGTTACTATATATATAAGTGATATAGTAGTATGAATGTATATAATATATATATATTAATATATTGTTGTAGTATAATAGTATAGTATAATATATATATATATATTCAGTTTGATAGATATATTACTATATATGTTAGCTATATATATAATCGTACTATATAATTATATATATATATTACTCTATTCTTTATCTTTTCCCGCCACAAAAGGTGAAGCAAGCCTAAAGCTAGTAGAGCAGCCGCTATTGGCTCCATTTTCATATTCCGACAATTGTAGCCATTTATTTTGTATTATTTTGTATTATTTCCTTTTAGTTTGAAAGAATATGAAAATATGCATTGTTTTTAAAATTTTAATAAAGACAAAAAGAAGTAATAATTAATTTGATTTTGTTTTATTTTATATTCCATTTTTATTTTATTTTTTTAAATTTCTTTTTCTTTATGTTTGAATTTGCATTAGGTTCGTTGTTTTGCGTTTTTCTCTTTTTCATTTTGGAAAATTTCTATAAATAGTTTACTTGTGCTTCGCCTGATCTCAAATAAAATGTATGATATATATTATATATGATAGTTATATATATATCTTACATATATATATATATAGGTATATATACTTACTATATATAGTATATAGTAGAATGTATAGTATTTTGAAGGGTGACTAATATATAATATAGTATATATATTCTATGAATATATAGTATGTTATATAATTATATAATAATATATTATATATATATATTATATAATTAAACTATATAGTATTATATATATATATAGTCTATATATATATTATATAGGTACTAATATAGTAACTATATAGTAATATATATATAATAGTATCTAACTATTATATATATAATATGATCTGCGATATTATCCGGGCCCTACTACTTCCAGCAATGTATTCCGTGTTACTGTAAATAAGATAGGTTTTTAAAAGATGAACGGATAATCCAGACGCTGGCCTATATATATTAATATGTATACTATTATATATTTATTATAATTATATATATGTTTGATATTATAATTACTGAACTATTATATGCAATTCTATAATATATTAACGTCCTATAAATGATTATATAAGTATATATAATATAGGCGTATATATATTAATACTACCCGCGTGATAATATTTATTATATTTATATGATGATATTTCATATATATATACTATAATTATATATAAGTTATATCTATATATATATCTTTATATTATATTAATATATATTAATAGTATATAGATGTATATGTATAAGTATAGTTTATGGAAGTATAAGACAAATGAACATATGTTATATGTGGTTATCTTAATAGTATACTAGTTATAATGTTATGTTATTATCTATAATATAATATAGTTGATTATATATATAATAAGTATTTAATATATTATATATAGTATAATATATATATATTACGTGATTATATATATATTATATATATATATATTAGCGTACGCTCATTAGAATATCCTAGTGGGTATATAGTATATATTTAATTCTTATATATATTAGTGATAAAATATATATAGTATATTAGTAGTATACGTACTATATACGTTATATTACGTATATCAATATATATAGGTATTTAGTAGTTTACTAGTATATATACTACTATAATTATTATAATTGAACTGAACAAATCTGCGAGCCTGAGAAGCACTTGTTTAGCCAGTGCAAAGAAGTTATGTGGTATATATACGTACTATATTATATATAAGATAATATAGTAGTAATTATATATATAGTATAGGTATTACACATACGTAATGATATTTTAATTAGAAAAGTATTATTAATTATCGTAGATATATCAAGCTAGTCGTTCCAGTTCTCTTGGAAATTATATATGTATATCTACTACTATATAATTATTAGTATAACGATAATATATTATATTATATATATAGTATATTTATATATACTATATATATATAATATGATATTATATGATATATTATATTAGTATTTATATAGTCTTGGATATAATGTTCATATGATAGTAAACGATAAATAATCAGCCTACTTAACATAATTACTATATATCTGGTAAATTAAGCTAATAGTATATATATATATAATTTCTATCTTATAGTACGTATAGTTATAATGATATATATATATAATATTATATTATCATTATTATAGAGTATATAGTATATACTATATAATATATTATATTAGTATTATATCTGTTAGTATAATATAGTACTAGTATAGTATATACTATAGATGCTATAGTAGTATATGATTTATAGTATATATATAGTATAGTATAGTATATTTATTATATTATTATCATATTAATTTTATTATTATATTTAATATGTATACTTATATATAGTATGAATATATGTATAAGGGTAGTTATAGGATATTAGTATATATATATAGTATGGTATAGCTACCCGTGTTAGCTATATGATTACGGTGAGGGTAGTATATCGTAACGTAGATAGTAGGGTATTCGTTAGTCCATATTATAGTACTTTAAGTTGGAAAGCTGAACAATCTGGGAGCAAATGAGGAAGCAATTGTTGACGGAGTGCACAAAGAAGTATTGGATGGCTGAAGTCGGAAGTATGTTAACGAGTGAGTGGTGAGATGAAGAGGTGATGCAAAGGGGTTAGAAGTAAAAAGAAGCGTGGTGTGAATTGTATATATATATATAAGTATATAGTTATATATATTTTATATTATATGTTTATATATATATTAATTTTATTATATAGATAATAATATAAAGTATAACTTATTAGTAATATAAATATATAGTACTACTATACATATATTATATAGTATATATATATTACTATAATTATGTTATATATATATAATATATTATACTATGTTCTATATATATATAATATATATAGTAGATATATATTATATATTCTGTTTTTCTATAGTAGATATATATAGTATATTTATAGTATTATATATATTATATTTTACAGTAGTATAATAGTATTATATTATTAGTAGTATTGTGTGTATATATACATATATAGTATAGATTATATATATACTATAAATATATATATATATTAGTATATTATATTGTTAATATATTATGATGATATATATATATATAGTTCTGAATATACTATAGTAGTATATATATATTATAGGCTTCATTCTAGATGACAATAAGTGTATGAAAGGGGGATTACTTTTTTTAATTATTTATTCTCTAGACTAATTAGATAGGTAGTCAAATAATAAGTATCAATGTTTAGAGTTACGACATGGCAGTTCAACAGTATTATTAATATATTGGTGATGGTTAACATCATAATTTTTTATAATAAAAACAATTTTCACCGGCCTTGTAACAGCCGCACTCAATGCGACTCTCTTCTGTATGAGTTGAAGATCTACTGCCTTGCTTTCCTAAATGCTAGGGAGAGATCATTCTCGGGTAGCGTTTGTGCAGTGAACGGTATGTTTTTTACGCACAATGGGGGCCGGTAACAGGAAGAGTCCTGAATATTTTCTCGCACATATGAATAACATATAATATAATTAACATTAATATTTAAATTTTTTTTTTGAGTGATGTACAGGTGTACCACTACGTGTACAAAGCTACTATGAGAGGTGTCATGGATTATTCGTGAGATGATGATTATTTTTTCTCACACGTTTTTTTTTTTTTTTTTTTTTTTTTTTTTTTTTTTTTTATTGTTTTGGTAGTAATTTGATATTATTAGTTACGACGAAGAATCAATTTTATTCTGTACATACATTGTTTACAAATAATAAAGAACTTCTTAATCCAGAGACGGGGTTTGACTATTTGTAACTCTTCTAGTAGGCCGCGCTCCCGTCACATTCTTTTAAAGACATAGACGCGGGGAATTTATTTGGCAACAGAATGCCTTGTTGAGCGTAAGGCAGTTGAGATGCGGAAAGGAAGAAGATTTTTCTTTTTTTTTGAAAGGTACAGTATTTAATTTTAAAGTATACTGGTTAACTGTAGGAGAAATTGGCATAAGGATTCCTGTTCTGACGTCCGCTTCTTCTTTTTCTCTTCTCTCTTTTCCCGCTTTTTTTTTTTTTTTTTTTTATATTGTATTTAAATATTTGTTCTCTTGGCGTTTTCCAAGGTTCCTATGGTTTATTGTAAACTTTGAATAATCAGAATAAGTTTCTACATGCATTCTCTCCACCTTAAAAGCTAAGAATTAATAAACGGTTTTATTGCTTAGGTATTTATGCCGTAGCACTGATCGCTCTTTAAATAACGTTTTGTATATATGAGATTTTCACTACTAAGTTAATAGATTTTGAATATTCTTTTACATCTGGATATAAAGTAATAGTTAATGGAAGTAAGATGTGATGGCCTTAAGCTGTTTGTGGAGATTTTCGGAAAAAATTATATTTTTATATTTTATATACAACCTTGGGGCAGCAGCTAGCGCATATAAGCCTATTAGTTTTTCTATCAAATAGGCCTTTGACTGCTGTGGCAGCTGAGTCCTCTTTGTACGCTTCCTGGCACTGATAGATTTTGCTGAACATAAGCACACTGGGGGTGACCGCTTGGTCATTTAGGAGGGCTAATTAACTACGTGCACAAGGTAATTTCAGGCCTTTTAACCCTTCATTCTCCTATCATTAATCATACACCTTAGCGTCACTATGAGAGCTTGGTTTAATTTTTCTGCTTGCGTATCGAACGAGGGTAGTTAGGCGTTGATGATAATACTTATAATGTTGAGTAGGTTAACACGTTTAAAGAATATTTGGCAGTGGCTGGCTTGCTCGATCGAATGAGTCTTTTTATTGACCACAGAACGGACATTTCGCGCCACTAACCTTCAGAGGCACCAGGTCGACGTCGCGTGCCTAAGAGGGTAGGGAGGGATAACTTACTAAATCATGTCGATAATAAAACCAAGCAGTAATTTGAGACCCCATACTATAGGGAGCTCTTACCAGAATCCTCATGGAGGGTGTCGAATTCTTCGGAGACTTCTTAGATCTGCCGAATTTCTGGAGATATTATTCTAAATGGCTCTTATTTTTTTGATCGAGCTCAGCTTCTCTGTATAAATTTCTTGTAGCTCTCTATAGCATAAATCTGAAAGCGAATCGGCTCTTAGAAGAGTCCAAAGGTCGTTCTTAATTCCAAGTGATTTATGTATTAATCGTATTTTTCCTGATGACAGATATACACACAGATTTTCCGGTTACTGGAATATTTCAGCTTTTTGGTGCCTGTGTGTGGAGATGTAATACCGCCAAGACAGGCTCATCGACCCGATGGTGAATCCTTGTAGGAGAGGCTTTTAACCCACTAGTTTCAGCCCCTTTATTAGGTCTTTATTAATACAGTCTCCTGTCTATAGCATATCTCTTTGAAATCGTTAATCCAT
>JABUQX010053622.1:42500-53283 GCA_015478945.1 Trachelipus rathkii | reverse complement strand
AGCAATGATTTTACTAGTATGTAATTCAAGATGATAAAGAAGAAGTGTCGAAAATGAATTACTTATTAATGTTGCTACTGTTAAATATTATATTGATTTGAAAGAAATAGAGGGAAGAAAAAAAATAATAACTTCCGTTAAAATTTGACTATTAAAAAGTAATTTGTAAAAAAGAAAATTTAAGTATGACGCGAGCTGTGTCAGGAGTAAAGAAGAAGAAGATAAAAGAAAATTGTGATAATAAAATTGAAAGAGAAATAAGAGGAAGAAAAAAATAATAACTTCCACATTAAAATCTGATTATTGAAAAGCAACTTGTGAAATATACCGAGTGTTAAAATAAATAATTATTCTGTCGAAGATGTCTATAACCATTTCTATGCAATTGATTTTAATAAAGAAGAAAACCTAATTAAATCATTTTAATATTCCTATTGTCAAGCTAGTTTCTAGCGAGATATATATATATATATATATATATATATATATATATATATATATATATATCATATATATAAAGAATTTATATATATATATATATATATATATATATATATATATATATATATATATATATATATATATATATATATATATATATATATATATATATATATATATATATATATTATATATATATATATATATATATATATATATATATATATATATATATGTGGTGGAGAGTAAGTAATGTGTTCAATGAATAAAATATGGCTTACTTACTCCCAGCGAAGAATGAGAAAAAAAGAAAAGAAAATTTAAGGAATTATGATTAATATGATTAAACCACAAGATAATTAGTAAGACACCTCTTGAGAATTATGGAGAGGACTGTCTTGTCATCCCGGATTAGACTAAGAATATTCCACACGGCTGGATACATTTGAAGGGACCTTGGGTATGCTGCTCGCTAATTATGGAATGTGATTTTAGGATGTTTAGAGTAGGTACTTTAGGACAAAGGAGAAGAAAAGAAAAGTAAAATAAATAGGTTTATTTACCCAGTGAGAATTAGGACTATATTAAGATCTATGGTACAGACTAAAAACTATACACTAAGTAAAAAATACCCGAAACCATAGATATTTTATGAACTTATGACAAAAAGTTATGTGCAGGAAATACTGGGAATTCTTTCAGTATTTCGTTAGGAGATTTTATGTAAAATCTCAGAGTTTGAAAGTGTTAGAGAGAGATGGTTATCACAAATGACTAACCACTCTAATAAGATTTAATAATATATTCTTAGGGTGATTGTTGTAAGAGTTTAGAAACAATCACTAATTACAATATGACATGGGACATGGATTTCCTTATATTTAGAATTATGATTAGAATAATTATATTATAGTGGCTATTAAACTATTAAAGAATAGTTTTATGACAAAAGTTTAAACTTAACTTATATTTAATTCTTCTCTAAGTTTGAGATCACTTTCAATACAAACATGGTAATCATATGTTGTGACACTTAAGGGAGTTCATGCATGAGTGGATTGGAACCATAAACACAAGGGCGATTATTATTGCCTCACAACTTAAGGTAGGAAAAATGACAGTTAGTATTTGCCCCAAATTTAAGGTTTCTTGAGATGGCAATTTAAGCCTAGAATTAAGATGGTTCTTGAGAAGTCTATAATTAAGACCTAGAAGTAAGATGGATCTTGTCCAATCTGAATATGAATATGACCTTAAGATAAGATCAAAGAATAAAATGATTCTTGCGAGATAAATAGGGATCCTAAAAATAAGACTGAAGAATAAGACTGTAGAATAAGACCCTGTAAAGAATTACAGGAATTAGATTTCATAATGGGAATTATTATGTTATTTAAATTATTTTAATAGTTTAATTCATCAAATCCAATTTGCAAAGGGAATGTTTTAAGAATTGAACAGAAGTATGTCATTGAGGGGTCTTATTTGACTTGTGAACCTCAACAGGGGAATGGTTTCCGCCAGTGGGCTGTAAATATAAGGGAGATCGGGATATGATCTATGTTATATCCACTATATATTCATCTAGGTAGTTCAAGTTATAACTATCTAAAATTAAGAGTTTTAATCTACTAACCTTTATGGCTATAATCCAAAGATATAAAAATTCAAAAAGTATTTACAAGTCAAATATGGTATTATTATACCGTTTTTGTGCTTATTAATATAAACGGAACTGAAAGTAGAAAGCGTTTCAAGATCTGAAAACCAAAGTTACAATAAATTAATGAAATAGTATTAGATTCAATTTCTCAATTGCTAATGTAATCTGTTATTTAATACCAAATAATTTTTCATTGGGAAATTTTGGGCGAACGAACAAACACTTTGTTTAAATCTAAAGAATTAGAGACTAGTGTCCATACACTCCTATAGAGTATATATAGAGTATATATAGAGATATATATATATATATATATATGCTATATATATATATAGGCAGAGCATATATATATATATATATATATATATAGAGTCTACACACACACATATATATATATATATATATATATATATATATATATATATATATATATATATATATATATATATATATATATATATATATATATATGAGGTGAAGATTAGTTTGTATATTTGTTATTTATATATAGATATATATATATATATATATATAGGGAGCACTATTACTTTAGAATGTTGGAATTACCCTATTTATTTAATGAAAGGCCTTTCTTTCTGTTCATATTTCACACACTCATCCTCCAGGCAACATATTACTGACCTCACCATTTATCCACATACTTAGCACACCCTTCTTCTATTGCACACCACCTTACAGACATCCCTACTACCCATATCCCTATGTGTGGGGGAGAGCACTGCCCACATCGTATGTCCCACAAACTAAGGACGGTAAGGTTGGCTGCCCACTCACTGCCCATTCTTGCTAGAATGCTAACATTGTGCCTCGAGATAATGCATCAGTAAACGGTCAGTCTAATTTTCATGAAATTAGAAGGAATCATGTACATGGAATGTCAGAGAATAAATGTTGAGAAGAAGAGAACAGAGGTGATGGATGTATTGTATGTGGCAATTGATTTGCTCCATGTGACTGAAACAAAGAGAAAGTGTTGAGGCCAAATGAGTGGTGGTACAAATAAATGTAAAGCAGTGGAAGCTAGGAAAAGGGGAGAGAAGGGAGTTGAGTGCCTTTGATGAGTGACTGTTAGGAACAGACCTAGCCCTGGCCAGTAGAAAACCGGGTTTTTAACAAGACTGTAATTTACACTAAATAATAGAGGGTTAATCAAACAAAATAAAGTATTTTAATCTACTCCTTTGTTATAAATTGATGTAAAATATATAAACATACCTAAATATAATCAATTTTTTTTTTTTTGTATTTACTATGATTTCAAATTAAAATTGAGGCCAAATTATAATTTTTCCGAGTTTTTAACATAAAAATATTCGAAATTTGATATATCAAACGAATTCGGAAAAGGAAATAAACATAATTGTTAAAATATTAATGTATTTATTTATTTCAATTAAATAACTTCGAGAAAATCAAATATTTTTTAAAATTATTTATTTAATTTAATATATATATATATATATATATATATATATATATATATATATATATATATATATATATATATATATATATATATATATGTTAGCATATATATATATATATAGATATATAAAGATATAGTATATATATATATATATATATATATATATATATATATATATATATATATATTTAATTGAATATATATATATATATATATATATATTTAATACAACTTATTTTTCTAGAAAATCAATTATTTTCTAAAAATTTCTTTCGAAAATATTTATTTAATTGAATTAATTAAATGTATTCCTTTGATAATTAAAATTATATTTAATTTTTCATCCTAAGTTTTAAGACTTTCAGTGTTTTTGACTTACATTTCTAACTTAGCTAACCCCGGCCCTGGCTAAATTAGAGCAGTCCCGGCAAAATTCCCTGCCCTGGTTTCATAGACTTTGTGTGTGTGAATCCTAGAATTCTAATGGTTAAATTTAAGTTTGAAAAGGCCATGTGTTGACGTATGGTCCATCTGAGGGAAACGTTGAAGAGACTACGATTTTGGGATAATTTGAATGATGTTTTGGATGGGGTGAGAAGGAGATTCCTAAATGAATGGATAGGTGATCAAAAAGGGAGATTAAACAGGTGGGCTGGGGTGCTGGGAGAAACAGAATGGTAGGAAGGTGATTGATTTCTGTGAGGAGAGAGGTATGTGTGGTACACTTTCTTTAACAAGAGTATTCATAGGCATACTAGAGTTGGTGTAGGTAGAGATGGTATGAAGTAAAAAGTAAGATTGATTTGTGTTAAAGAAGAAGGAGATGTTGGCGTTGGATGTTAAATAGTGAGGTATTGGGAATCACTTATACTGTTCCATGTAAAACAGTTATGGGGCTTGGATGGAGAGGAAGGTGATATGGAAGGAAGTGGTAAATTTCGTATTAAAGAAAAATGTTGAAGGTAATAAGGATAATTATGTAAGAACGCTCGCAAGTAAATCAGTTGAATGTGAAAAAGTTGAAACTGAACAAATCTGGGAGCAAATGAAGGAAGCAATTGTTAGCAGTGCAAAAGAAGTATGTGGTGATTCTAAAGTAGGAAGTAAGAATGTTAACAGTGAGTGGTGGAATGAAGAAGTGAAGCAAGCGGTTAAAAGTAAAAAAGAAGCGTGGTTGAATGTACTAAAAGCAAATAATGAAGTTTCAAAAGAAAGATGCTTGGAATTATATAAGGAGGAAAAAAGAAATACTAAAAGGTGCATACGTAGGAGAAAAGAAGAGGTAAATGAACAGTTTGGAAGGAGGATGAATGGGGACTTACAAGGGAATAGGAAGCTCTTCTGGAAGGAAGCGCGAAAGATTAAGAGTTAGAATAAGGGGAACCTGCTTAGAATAATGAATAGGGATGGTGCTTTTGTAACTGAAGAAATGGATGTGAGAGGAGTGTGGAAAGAACACTTCGAAAATCTGCAAAATATTGGCAGTAATGAAGAGGTGATAGTGAATGTGTGTGGTTTGATGGTGGAAGAAGGAATATCAGGGTTCACACTGAAATTTTGAATTTGAATTCCCTGACTTTCCCTGACCAAATCCACAAATTTTCCCTGACCAGCGTGTTCATTATTTTTGTCGTATAAAATATCTATTAATCATTATTGCAGCCTATTTACTCAGTTCATACATTAAATTATTGAAAATTTACTTTAGAAACTGTTCATCATCATGGATGAATTTAAAAAAATATATTTTTTTTTTTAGTAATATATATATATACAGCCTCCAACGCACTTCTTTTATTTTTTCCAAAAGTAAACAGTTTTATTTATACAAAAAGAAAATAAATTAAAAGCTTACATTAATAGCCTAGGTGAATAACGTCCACTGTGATCACAAAAGTTCTAAATGGGGTGATTTAGGTTAACTTTTTCTTCTCAAGCATCTGGAATTTTTGATTTTATAGCGTCTTCTGTCAGCTTCTTTAATTAATATCTTTCTCTGCCTTTCAAGCTTTATAGATCCAGCGGGATAATTTTCTTTACAACCTTTATTCTCTTTCTTCTTTTAATTCTGTTTTCTCTTTGAGATGTTCTTCATCTCCTATGGGCAGCTCTTCATTTGTCAACATTTTTTTGAGTGATAGGAACTTTATGAATACTTTCATGAGATTTTATAGCATCCTTTGAGAAATCAGACTATGTTCTTCAGATTCTCCACTAAAATTGCTTTGTTTACAGAAAACCCTCTGTCGTACTTCCACAAAAATATCAGTCCTAATTTAATAATTTGCCACAATTCCACATAACATTGATTCCCCAGGTACTATAGAAAAAAAAACTCTCTTAGAAAGACAATCACCATCCAAAAATATTTTAAATTTTAATTCAAGGGTAGAATGAGCTTCACTGCAAAGTAGAGTGTATTGTACTTTTGCTTAGAAAAATAGGGAGTAAGTCCATGGTTAATCACATATTTACATTTCATCAGCCCCATTTTAAAATTTGAAGCTACCACACTATCTGAAAACATTAATTTAAATGTTTCATATTGCACACGAGTTTAAAGATATTTTATCATCCACCACCTTTAATGCATATAGTAGACCTGAATAATCATAACGTAAAAAGATAAACCGATTGATAAACTGGTTTTGGTTGGTTAATATAGAACACTCAGGGTCATTACAATCGGTTGAGTATGATTAGAAAGATGAATACACACTTTTCAAAAACAATTTCACCATGACACACAGTTCACATAATTGTGTTTTCAACTTTTTTTTCCATATTTTATTCATCTCAAATGAGTTTCCGCTCTTGAATGTGAATCGGCTTGGCATCCCATGCTAGATAGATCAAAGTTCTTACTATGATACTATAGTATTACTAGAACCCACGCACTTTGTACCAACCACCGATAATCGTAATATTTGATGTCCCACACCATCGTTAGTTATTAGTGTTTATTTACAATAAATTCCTTCAACGCAATAAAATCCAAAACTTCCACTGTCAAACCTCAAAAAACACCTCAAAAAGTATAAATCCCTAAAAGAAAAGATATAAACATTAAGTCATAAGTCATACAGTCCAAACACATCCATATACCATTCACCTTCAATCGAAAGGATGGAACTTGAACAATTTTACGAACAATAGGAAGTAATAGAAGTAAGAAGAACAAAATAGAAAAGAACATATAGAAGTAGATTTATGAATGTCATTCCTCGCCCATCCATTTCATTCACTTATTATATTCACAAGATAGTAGAAAACATATCAAAAATATGCAACTTGGTCCAGTGATCATTTTCATGTTAAATTAAAATTTCAACTTTTGAATTTCCTGACTTTCAGCATATTTAAAACGTTTCCCTGACTTTCCCTGACCCAATCCGCAAACCCTGACCTTTCCTGACTTTCCAGAAAGTGTGAACCCCAACATGTACTTAGATTATAATACAGCAAGATATGGCATCGGGTGGAGGAGAAAGCTGAAGAATGGTAAACTGCAGGTATAGATGAAATTAACGGTGAAATGATCAAGAACGGAGGCGATGAAGACATTGATTGAAGTTGCAATAAAGCGTTATGGAGGTATAGTTCACACTTGAGAGAGCGTAATAGTACCTATATATGCAGAGATAAGGAACCAGAACTATGAAAATAAAGTCAATATGCTGCAGGTAGCACACATGTTGCATTTAGTTGAAAGAGTGCATCGAGGACTGTTGACGACGGTGAATGTAGAACTGGCAGGTGTTTATGGTGAGGATGTGACCAAATCACTGAAACAAATGATTTGAGAAAACAGGGAGAAGAAGAATAAATTGTATTTAGGTTTTATGGATTTGTAACAGCCGTATGATAGGATTTCTCTATGGCAGGAGTTAGTGATATGGTGTTGGTGATATATTTCAATGGAATCAATCAAAGTATGTACACTGACAGGATAAGTGTAAGAAAACAAAGTGGCATTGGTTTAGTATTAACAAAGTATAATATGGGTTGTGTTATGTCTCCTTGCTATCTAACTATATGATTAAGCAGAAATGAGTGAGGTGTATGTTGTGTTAGGAACATGGGAGAATAGATATTATATAAATTCCAAATTTTAGTTGATATGTGAATGATTTGGCCTTAAAGAACCCTATATTTGAGACTACTAGCAGAGAGATTTATAAAAAGAGGCCTTCTATACAAACGCAGATGAAGATACAGGCTGTGATGAGATAACCTCAGTGAAGTTATGTTAGATATGAGCAGCTAAAACATGTCCAGTTTAAAGATTTAGGGTGTTTGATGAGAAGGAACGGATGTGATTAGAGGTAGGTGAAAGCGGTGTTCATATAAAGGGCCAAAGTAATTAACTGTTAAGAATGTAAAAGGACTAAGTTTGGAGTGTGCTTGAGGGTATGTTGTTACCTTGTAATATTGCATAGTAGTGAGACTAGGGTCTGGAATAAGAAGTAGTAGATTTAAAGTTCAATGTGTCTCAGATGGACAATCTTAGGGGCATGCTAGGTGTGAGAAGAATTGATAAAATGAGGAACCAAAACCGATGAGAGCCTGAAGAAAGGAGAAAACGAGAGAATAAATGAAAGAAAAGGAGAATGGTCTAACATGTGAAAGGTTTGAATGAGAGTCATTGGTTGTTGATGTATAGTGTGTGTGCTGAACCAACTGGCTGTTAGTAACTGAAGAAAAGTGGATTGAGTCAGCAAAGGAATGTTTGCATATGATAAATGCAGTTTCCAGTAGAGTTCAAGTACATTTTTCAAGCATGCATATAAGGCACTGAATTGTTCAAGTACAAGGCCAAGTACCTAGAATTTGTTCAAGTACAAGTTCAAGTACAAGTACTTGTACAAGTACTTATGGAACTGCATGATATATATATATATATATATATATGTATATATATATATATATAGAGAGAGTATAGAGAGTATATATATATATATATATATATATATATATATATATATATATATATATATATATATATATATCATCACAATCACTACCATTTGCCATCATCATCATCATCATCACCCATCTTCCCAAGACTGGAGTGCAAGGTGCATAACACACCAACAGGTGATATAAGAATAGAAGTACAGAAAAGAAAGCCCTGTTTTACCGTCTTATGCCAATTAGTGAGAACTCGTCGCAGTCAGAAAATTCACCTCTAGAGCTTCACGGGACCGCGATGGACCCTCACCATACATCTCGTAAATGTGGGGCGACCTCGCCCAGGTGGCCAACCACTCTTTACGAAAACCCGCCATTCCCTCTCCTTGGCTATGCACCTTCTTCTCGCCCCTGCACTCATTCTCTCCTCCAGGCATTCCTTTTCTAACTCAATCCATTCTTTAGGTCTCTTCCATCCAAAACGATTTCCAACAGAATGTCACTATAATCAATAACCCACCGACTATCATCCATCCTTTCCATGACCAAACCATCTCAACGCATTCATTGATTTATTCTCTTATTTACCCCATTCTCCACACCAAACAATTCTCTACGTTCATTCCTCATTTTATCAATCTTTCACACCAACACCCACTGTAGATTATCTATGTGGAACACATTGTTCTTAGATCTATACCTTACTTATTCCAATCATAGTCCCACTACTATATTAACACAGGTAACATATCCTCATGAATGACCCTAGCGCACTCAAGACTTAGTCCCTTTACATCCACCAAGTGATTTAATCGCACCAGCCACCTTAGTGCCATTCACAACTTTCCATTACACTCTGCATCATCCTACTCCTTTTCTATCAATGATATATCTATAATGATTAAATTATATAATTTTTTTTCAGCTGTTGCTGCACTCCAACATAATCACAATTGAGGACTAGCCTTCACCAAACCTTAACCTTACTCTCTACATTTACTTTCAAACCTCCAAGACAACATACACAAACTTCTCACCAGTCCTCTCAAACTCTCTATTACCACACAAAACCAAATTATCCATATAAAACCTTTGCCCTCCACTTTTCTCCATTCTCCATCATTCTAACACTTTAACTTGTCACCACGATTCTCAATTCTTTTCATAATCTCAATTCAAATACAGATTTAACGCCAAGGAGATATACATCAGTCTCTCACTCCATGCATAGTATTAAACCAATCACTCTCAACTATTATTCTACAAACATGCTTCACTATCATCATTCATACTTTGATTCCATTCAGAAGCCTTACCACCAACACCCTATCACTAACACCTGCCATAGAGCTTATTATTAATCCTCATATATCTGTTGCAAATCCATAAACCTTAAATACAATTTATTCTTTCTCCTCCCTCATTATCCCAATCATTTGTTTCAATGTACAATTTAGGATCCACACATCCTCTACCACTTAAACGCACCTTGTTCTTTCCCAAATCAGCTCCTTCAGTCATTCGACGCACTCTTTCGACCAAAATACCGGAATATATCTTCCCTGCAATTTTAATAAATAAATACCTCCATGATACCCTTATATTACCTAACCCTCATATAAGGGTACTGTAACACGATATACATGATATGTATAAATTTTGTTTCATAGTAAAGTTCCCAATGCTTTTAAGATTCCCCCATTTACATGACATAATCCTTTAGAGAGCCACAACCAAAATATATATATATATATATATATATATATATATATATATATATATATATATATATATATATATATATATATATATATATATATATATATATATATATATATATATATATAGTATATATATATATATATATATAATATTTATTTTGTTAAAGGTGCCATATGGAGGTTATAGGAAACACCAATATATATTATTTTCAAAGCGTCTCTTTAAAATAAATAGAATGTTGTGATTTGGCTGTAATCAATGTACACATATTATTATTATTTCATTATTAATATTATTATTATTACTTCTGTTATCATTGAAATTGAGAAAATGACCTTGCGCTGGATTTATATATATACGATTATAATATATACATATACAAACAGCGAAGAGCAAAGAAGAGTATATATATATATATATATATATGGTTATTATTATATATATATATATACATATATATATATATAATTGTTTTTAAGTTAATATAATATATATATATATATATATATATATATATATATATATATATATATATATATATATTATATTTATAATTTTTGTAATTCTTTTATTAATGTCTTATGTTAATATATATATAT
>JABUQX010053622.1:30000-40000 GCA_015478945.1 Trachelipus rathkii | reverse complement strand
TATATATATATATATATATATATGCACATATATATATATATATATATATATAATATTTATTATTTAATTTTAAAATAATATGAGATTCTAACTTATATTGTGGAAGCTCCAAATCTTCAACATGCCCACTTTCTCCTTTAATAAAATATTATTTTCTTTTATGCAAGTCGTTGATAAATCTTAAAGGAATACCAACACGCCCACTCTTCTGAGGCTGTCTATATACTTTCTTTTCTAATTTAATTAAATATTGTATATATCATTTGGTCTACTATTTCTACTTATTTCTGAGTGGCCGAAGACAGTATTCTACATTACCAGTCTTGGTATAAAAACCTATGTAAGTCATTTTTAAGGACATTCTTGCTTCCATCTTGCTCTGGTCAGAAGTGTTGAGTTGGCAATACTTCTTGTATGTTCCTCGATCGCTTTTATTTGTGTATCAGTGCTCACACTTTCGTTTTCATGTGTGCATTTATTTTGTGATTTGTTATAGTGTAAATAATTATTTTTTCTATTTTAATTAATATTGTGTAGTGTTACGAGGTTATAATATTGCTTTTGAAATATCATTGATTGTTTTATGTTAATTGGTTATTTTATCAATGATCTGGTGTTTGTAAAATATTTCTGTGTCCGTAAATTTTTATGTGCGCATGTGCGTACGTTCATGTAAGTGTGGAAATATTGCAGTCGCTCGGTTGCCAATTGTCGTCTGCAAGGTAAGACAGTATATTTAATATAATATTTCTTTTAATAAATTTATTGATTTATTAATTTATATTAAATATAAAGAAAGTAAAGATTCATTTTCTTGTTTCAAGTATTTCATTTAATGTGCATTTGTTTTGTAATTACCTTCAATGAGAAACTTCTTAATTTTCGTTAAGAGATTTCCCATTGAAAGTACTATTAAGGCCGTCAGCTGTTCATGCACACGAAGATACAGACAATTTAAGAAAGTCATATTTTGCTAAATATTTTTGTCTACATTTAAAGATTGATATTAGAAACTAATTGTCTATATATTTTTAAAATAATAATTTATTTGTTTTATATATATTTTTGTATATATCTATATATAGTATATATATATATATATATATATATATATATATATATATATATATATATATATATATATATATATATATATATATATATATATATATATTATATATATATATATGCTTAAAAGTATATATAAAATTCTATGCTAATATTTTAAAGTTAATGTATAGTTGTATATGTATATTTATGCGCATATAGTTGTATATACTGCATATACCTATATATGTTCACGAATATACATTGCATTAAAGATTAAAGTGTGTCATAAGTACTGTAGTTCTATTCATGCATGCGCATACAAATAAATATACACCCGTATATTTATATGTATGTTTACGGATGTGTAAAACTTTGACATTGTTTTAAAGGCAGTACACATTTCATTTTTTTTATTAAAGTATTTTTAAATTATCCCAGTTGTTTCCATCAGTTTCCGTGAATCATTTATTTATTTATTTGCTTGAATATTTAATTACTTAATATTCTTGGTCAATTAACTATTTGTTTTATGTTCAAAACATTGAGAGTCACAGTAAGTACAAGCTTTGATAACGGTGTAAGGGGGATTATTTTCCCCACAAAACTCATTTTACATATTGTTATTGGAATTAGTTTTGTTGGTTTTGAGATCATAATGATAACATAACTAACAAAGGATCTTAGAAATATAAAAGTGTTTTTTGTTCTTTTAAAATGATTTAAACATATTTTTATTTCATTTCATTATTTTTTTCTTACATGCACACAGAGGCATGCCTATACTAATGTTTAGGCATTACGTGTGCATGAAGATATGTCATATTTAAGTTTAAACTGATGCAGAATAACACTATTTGTTTATCTATTGTTTCAGATTAGTAATTGATAGATTATTATATTTTTGATAATTGAATTTTTTTATATGTACTTTTCTTGGAATATCAGCAGCTTTGACTCTTATACTATCTGAGAGTACCAAATTGAATTTATTTGAAAAATCTTTAAAGGTATGAACAATAATATGTTAGAATAGAACTTTAGATCATCTAGTGAAGTTAAATCATGCAATGATATTATAAGTATTATATAATGTTTAATTATGCTTAATTATTAATTATTGTATGTTCATAGTGGTTTTATGTCCTTTTAGGCAATTTAATCAAATCTACAGTGACATAAAACCCTCTCAGACAAACATCATTTGCTAGGGTACGTTTAGTATAATTCTTTATTTATATGTTATTAATTGTGTCATAAATTATTTTATCAGCTTATCTAAAATCCTAGATTCATGAATATCTGTATTTATTTTTGATTCAATTTGAACATAATATTTTCATTAGAGTATAGTTGTAGAGTATAGTTAATTGGTTATTTTTTAATATTAGTTAACTGTGGTTTACCATTCCACAGGTTTTATTTTTATGTTTTATGTAGATTAAATGTTTATGCTCTAGTTTCCATTGGCATAGCTTAAATCTTTCAGTTCTAGACAAACTTTAGTTTTGGGTTTGGTTTTGTTCTTGAACAATCCTATTCTTTGGACTGACTTTTGTCGGAACTGGGGATTTATCCTTTATTGGATTCGGATTCATCAAGTTATATAAATACACTAATATAAGCAGAACCCTTAGTTGAATTAACATTCTTTGTTCGGGTTAATTATTCTTGAGGGGTTTTAAATGTATTCGTATTTGTAATTAATTATAAGGCAAGGTCATCTCAAGTTTTATATTGCTGTTACTTATTGTTTTTCATCATTTCATAACTTCATAGACAAGATTCTGGAATTATTCCAATTCCGAGAAACACTTGATTGATGAACAATTTAATGATTTAATAATAGTTTTTTTTATTTTTGTACATATATGAATTTGAGTCTATACGTTACTTTAAATAAAAGTAAGAAGTATCCTCTTCTCATTTTCCGCCGTGTTCATTATTTCATTATTTTATTAATTAGTATTATTTGTTTGTATGTAATTTTGTGTGGTTCAATTGTTTCGTTTTCTTCGTGTCATTGGTTTTCTTTGTCCAAATATCTTCAAAGAACTTCATAACCATCGACATATTCGCTGCTATCATCTGTTCTATCTTTGTCAATCATTTATGGTTCCTGTTTTCACTGATAATCTTCTCATCGTCTCGGTCTTTATTTTTCGGACAGTTAGCATGAAACTAAGGTACACGAGCAGTCCCTGTGATAACCCGCGTTGGACGAAACCCTAAGTTCTACATTATCCGGTGGCCACGGAGGGGAAATTAAACAGCTCCGCCTGTTCTAGAATTAATTTCATCTTTCTTACGGATCTTACGTCAAGACTTTTCCAAAGGAAGGCCATTTGGTCTTGAATTGACGTGTTAGGTGGTCAGTCAAACTCTTCGGGGCACGCACTTGTCAGAAATAATCTCCCTCCATGTTTCTGATTAAGTTCCTGCTTGAATAAAAACCACATAAGAGATTGAACACCGACCCTCCCTTACATACCGTTAATTTAAGTGGCGCCCGAAATAAAACGAACCCGTTCGAACCGTTATGTCACTAGGAAACTCTCCAAGGTGTTTTGTTGGTAAGTTTTGAATCATTGATTACTTTGTTGTACGTCACAGGCCGCTTATTCAACAGGAGGTTGGAACATTGGCATAATATAGGTCAAGAATTTTTAGAAGTGTATTGAATGGTTGCACATGCATGTCATGGGGGCCTGGCCAAGGATTTGAATTTATTGCTGGAAGAGTAAGTTTGACTTTGCAGTTATTTAATATCATCAATACATTTAATTGGGTGCTCCTGTCTCGGGATATCTTGCAGCCATCCATTCTGTATTCGTTATCACTGAAGTACTTTACTGTGTTGTGAACTCATTTATGCTATTTTGTTGAATAAAGCAGCACAGATTGAACATTTGTTTATGACTACTTGTGCTAAAGTCATTGTTTAAGTATTGTGTACTATATTAACATCTGGGATATGTGTTAAAATTGTATATTAACTGTCATTATAGTTTATTGTACTATTCAGTTTATTGAAGTTTGCGTATATTCTATTTTACGCGTGTTGTTTAATAGTACTTTGCTAATACAACAATACTGATATTCAGGAAACTAACGCTGGTATAATTTAATACTTTATATTTAATGTCTATATAAATATATATATATATTGAAATATATATATATATTTATTGTATTGTTGATAGGCTAAAATTCAAAACTCATGTGAGTAAAATAGCAATTTATTTTGATTTTCACTGTTTTAAAGTCAAAGAGCTAAAACACTATTTTCCCACAGGGTTTGATAAATTTTACCACGTATTATTAAAGTCTGTATATATATATATATATATCATATATATATATATATATATATATATATATATATATATATATATATATATATATATATATATATATATATATATATATATATATTATATATATATTTTTTTTTTTATTGTTGAAAAAAATTTGTTTTCCTGTATCAGGAAGAGATTTTGAAAATTTTGCAGGAAAAGTGATTGTGATTCGTGCATTGAAAAAGTGACTTTGTTTGACAAACAAATTATTTTAAAGTTTATTTTTGCGAAAGAAACTTGTAATAATGGCTTTGAATACCGAAATTGTAGAGATGTGTAAGTTGTAGGTATTTCTGGTAAGGAAGCTGCGACCATGTTGAAGGATAGATTGGCTAAAGAAGCGGAAGTGGAACTAGGCAAGCTCCAAATTCAAAAAGAGCTGGAACAACAGAAATTAGTTAAGGAAAAGGAGCTGGAACAACAGAAGTTAGCTAAGGAAAAAGAACTTGAGCAACAGAAGGTAGCTGCCGCACTGGAGGAAAAGAAGTTAGCGTTTGAAGCAGAGAAGGATGCAAGAGAAGCGGAGGAGAGGATGTTACAGATGAAGTTAGATGCTGAGGACAGACAACGTCAGCACGACGCAGCAGTAGCTTCTCAAAGTTCTCAGAGCAGTCACAGCACTTCCTATACCAACAAATACCCAAAATTAAAGCTTCCTTACTTCGATGAAAAAGTAAACGACATCAAAGAATACTTATTAATGTTTGAGAAGCAGGCGGAGTCGAATGACATCCCCAAGGAGAAACAAGCATTCATATTGGGATCATTTCTTACCGGTAAAGCCGTTAAAGTGTTCAATAATCTGACTGTGGAAGAGTTGAAAAGTTATGATAAATTGAAGAGAGACCTGTTGGTAAGGTACGATCTCACAGAAAGTGGATATGGTGCCAAGTATGAATCCTACTGAGGACGATAACCCCAGGGTATACCTTCAAAAGATTATTGAGGCCCTTCGAAAATGGATTGCCGCGGCGAACGTATAAATGACTCCCGATGATCTGATAGAATTTTTCTCAATTGATAAGAATCTTAGTAGTTCCAAAAGAACTCGCTGTGTATTTAAAGGAGAAAAATAACAAGGTACTAGAGGATATCATTTTAAGTTCAGAGAATTACATGGAAGCACATCGTTTGAAGTTTGTATCCAGTCACGTACGGAATCATAATCACATAGATAAAAGCAATCATAGTAGCACTAACTATAGATCGAGAGGAAATGGTTATTTTAAGAATGATAATCAAAGAAGTAAAGACCAACGCGCAACACGACCAAACAACAACGGAGAAAAGAGCAATCAGGGAAAGGGCGACGGACAAGAACATCGTCGCAGTAGCAGTGAGTCAAGGGCTGTGATCACTTGCTACAGGTGTTCGAAGAGAGGGCACCTCGCCAGAGATTGTAGAGCCCCTCCTTATTTTAACAATAGTGGTAGAGGACAGAGTAATGTCGGTAAGCAGAAAGAAGAAAGAAACACGGTAGCATCCGGAGGTTTCAAGAACGGCAAACAAGTCCTGGGAAAAGTCAGGTGAAGAGCCGATACTTCCTGCTGAATCAAAGAGGGTGAGTGAAACTGACAAGTTTTCACATCACCTACCTATAACGTACGGGACGAGTGAACGGGTATCGCGTCCAGATACTCAGAGATACTGGTGTAATTCGTCGTAGTACGAGAGAAGGTACGTACCGGAAGAGTTTTATATTGGCGACCAATATCACTATGAGGGTTGTTGGACAGCACAGTGAAAGAGGTTCCGGTCGCGACTAATTTGATTGTGGACACCCCGTATTCGTGGGTAGGATGACCGCAGCCAGTTGCTGCGAAGTCGTTATTGATCTGGTGAGGCACGCGCCATCTATAGTAACCCTTTCCTTATTCCAGCCAAAACCTTCCTCGTCTATCTTGACTGCGTTGTTGACACCGGTCTGAGAAGGACGGGCAAATTCAAAGAGAATTGCTATCCCCCATCGTCGAGAATGCTGAGGAAGATTCGCAAAAGAATCTGTTGTTGGACGCAACGCCGAAAGAACCGATCATATTAATGGAATGGCGAGTTTGGAAAAGGTAGAGAATATTAAAATAGTACCGACTGTACCCATCACAGACTATCGTGAGAAAGATGTTGAACCAACCCACAATTACCATTGTGATGGAATGGGAGTCCCCGAAATTCATACAAAAAATTAACCCCGGTTGGGGTAGGGAGAAAAAGAGATTAGTTCCAATTTCTATGAACCCACTTTGATGTACTGGAAAAGTACTTGGGTATCGGATGTTCGGAAACATCAGTTGAAATAAGTTTTGGGTTTCAAGAATCAAGACAGTACGAGGAAGATGAGTCAACCAGGATCTCGTATTCGAAAATGCCGACGATACTTCATTTATAAAAGATTCTGATTAATCAGAAAAGATTCACCTCGGTGAAATCGTCCCGAGCCTTGCTGCTCCTGGGGAAGTATCTGATATCGATGACGATCAGATAAATAGTCTCGTGAGAGACAGACAGAGCCGATTTCAGGGACAAGCAAAAACAGGATCCAACTCTCAGTAGAATTTGGAAGTCCACTGAAAAGGGCGAAAGAAAGTTCCTATTGATTAAAGATTTATTGATTAAAAGAGTAATAGAGAATAATATTGAACGAAATGTACTCATAATACCTAGAGAATTTAGAGACAAGGTTTTGAGCATAGCTCATGACGAGGTATTTGGCGGACATCAGGGAGTGAGGAAAACTATGGGTAAGATAACACATCACTTTTATTGGCCCAATATATATCAGGATGTAACAAAGTTCTGCTACTCCTGCCAAAGAACTTTTCCGAAAAGCAGAGTGGCAAAGGTACCCTTGTGTTCAGTGCCTATCATAGATGAGCCTTTTCAGCGTGTAATAATCGACTTAATAGGACCGATCACACCACCATCATCTGAAGGGCATCAGTATGTCTTGACCCTTGTCGATGCCGCCACACGCCATCCAGAGGCAGTACCTCTCAAGAGTATAACCACACAAAAGGTTACAGAAGGTTGCGGCGAAATTAGTAATGGAAAGGAAGGAATGATGTCTCAGCGAGAGGAAGATAAGGATGATAACAAGAAGAGAACTTGCAATGAAATGCCTAAATGCAGCGATGTATTAGTGAGATACCCTCAGCAGTATTGTTGGGCCGGAAGGAGTTTAATGCATTTATGGACAGAAGACGGGAATGGCAGAAGAACAGAGTTCATCGAACTAATGAAGAAAGTGGTGGCGTCATTGTGTCGAAAGTTCTTAGCAAAAGAGAAGAAAATAGAGCGCAGAAATAATCATGGAGAAATGGTACGGGCGCTTAATGAAGCTAAATGGCACAATGCGAGGTTTGATAAGAAGTATATAGGAGGAGACGTCAATGATTTGGAAAGTGATTGGATAAAAGAAGAAAATTCGTACGAGAAGAACGAAAAGTGTCGGAAGAGGCATGAAGAAATGTATGAGATTATGGCGAGAGTTGAGGAGAGAAGGAGGTAAAGGATGGAGGTCGAAGGGAAAGGGTGTTAAAGGAACATTGATGGGCGTACATAAGAGTGAGGTGCCAGCGGTTAGAGTTGTGACAAAAATAATGGACAAAATTAATGAAGCAGACTATTTTGTTGAAAATAGGTCCAAAAATTCACAGACCTGGCGCGAATATATGATCACTCTAGAGAACGTACTTCAAAGACTCCAAGAAGAAGGTTTTACCATCAGACCAACCAAGTGCGAGTTTGCTTCGTCGAGTGTGGAGTTCTTGGGTCACTACATTGGAAATGGCACAAAGGGACTGCACGAAGACAATGTTGTGAAAATTATGAAGACTGAGCCACCTAAGAATAAGAAGCAGGTGAGGTCATTCTTAGGGCTCACAGGATATTACCAAGATTTTGTCAAAGATTATGCGAAACTCGCAGCCCCTCTGACTGACCTAACGAAGAAGGGAGAACCGACGAAGGTGAAATGGGAAACAAAGCATCAGCAAGCTTTCGAAAAATTAAAGGAGGCATTGAGTTCTAGACTGATTTTGAAAATGCCAGAACTGGAGAAGACTTTCACGCTGCAGGTGGACGCCTCAGACACTTCTCTAGGATTTGTCCTCCTACAGGAAGATGAAGGGATCCTTCACCCAGTGGCATATGGCAGCAGAAAACTTTCAGGGACTCAGCAAAGGTATTCAACCCTTGAGAAAGAGGCGTTAGCAATAGTAACTGGCATCAGAAAGTTTAAGCAATACCTTTATGGAAGAGAATTTATTCTGCAGTCCGATCATCGACCTTTAACTGCCATGAGTAAGAAGAGATATGAGAACTCAAGGATCATGAGATGGTCATTATACCTCCAAAGATTTAGATTTATCTTAAACCACGTCAGTGGGAAAGATAATGTAATTGCTGATTATCTGAGTCGATCATATGCCGAAGAAACATTGGATTCACCTGCAGGAGCAACCGCGGAACGGCGGAAGAAGCACCACAGGATGAAACTAATGTTATAATATCATGTAAATAAAGCTAAATTGTAGACAATTTGCTTAAGGTTCAGGGGGCCAAAAGATGTAACACGATATACATGATATGTATAAATTTTGTTTCATGTAGTAAAGTTCCCACAATGCTTTTGCTAAGATTCCCTCCCATTACATGACATGTATCTCGTGAGAGCCCGCTAGAACCAATATATATATATATATATATATATATATATATATATATATATATATATATATATATATATATATATATATATATATATATATATATATATATATATATATATATATATATATATAATATTTATTTGATTAAAGGTACATATGGAGTGTTATAGGAAACACCAATATATATTTATTTTCAAGCGTCTCTTTAAAATAAATAGAACGTTGGTGATTGCTGTAACTACTGGTTGTATTATTATTATTATTATTATTATTATTATTATTTTATTATTTTGTTAATACGAAATTGAGAAAAGGAGAGTTGATAATATATTACATATTGTTATATTCTCTTCTTTGTTTTATTATATATATATATATATATGTATATTATTTATATATATATATATATATATATATTATTATATATATATATATATATATATATATATATAGTGTTGTTACCTAAAAAAAGGCCCACTTTTTTAAGTTTGGACAATAACTACTAAACTATTTAACATATATGAGTTTTAAAATAAGTTCTTAGATTGCCATGTCCTATGTATGTTACCACATAAAAAATTTTTGTTTCGCTTAAAAATTGTATTAAAAATTATTTAGACTCCAAATAAAAAAAAAAAAAGCCCACTTTTGCCAAAAAGGGCCCCATGTGGTATGACAAAAAGGGGCCCCCTTCAACTCTTGCTAGTGAGTAATTTTTTGGTTATTTTTGTTAATTATCTGTATATTTAAGGTTTTTGTGACTAAATAGGCAGAATGTTTTTTTTTTTATTTTGAAGTTAAAAATAAAAAAATAATAAAATAAAATAAAGGTAATGTCCTCAATTTTTTTTTTTCAAAAATCATCCAATTTGGGTCAACCCTCTATAACTCTTGGTTGAGTTAAATTTTTTTTAGTGTTTTTAAGTA
>JABUQX010053622.1:0-25000 GCA_015478945.1 Trachelipus rathkii | reverse complement strand
ATCCGTTAATTAACTCTCGTTAATTTTTCCGTTAATTTTTAACGCTTTCGTTAATTTCGAAAAGAAGTAACAGACTATTAACAGAGTTACATTTGTGAATTAACGTTAACGAGTTAAAAATTTCCCTACATCCGTTAACCGCTACCTTAATTTACGAGTTTATAAATTATTTTCATCAGATATTAAATTATTAGATTCGATTTCATTAACAGATAAACTTTCTTTTTTCCAAAATTTCCTAAACTCTCCTCTTTCAAATGGCTCAAAATGTGTTTATTTTTACACGTTAATATCCTGTTTAGTAATGTTTAACATGTTTTACTTTATGCTGTATTCTCATTTCTTATTGATTCACTGAAGGAAAAAAAAAAGATAGTGACTGTTGCCCATTCAATGAGTTATTAATTTCTTTCGTTCATTACTTGAACTTACTTCTTTTTTGACTAGTGAAAAATATAAGTAGGCCCAATAAGGTTTGTAATTTATAAAAAATATACATATTTGTATTTAAAAACTTTAAGTTGGTATATATATATATATATATATATAATATTATATAATATATAATATATATATATATATATATATATATAATATATATATATATATATTAATATATATATTATATATATATATATATATATATATTAGTTGGGTTGCGCCTGCCCATTACCCACATCTTTTGTCAGGAATGCTAATGCAGGCCCTCGCGAGAAGGTTCGTAGATAGCCGTGTTGTGTGTGTCTTAGGAATTCTAATGGTTTAAATTAGTTTTGAAAAGGTCAAGGTATGTGTAGTTGTGACGTATGGTCCCATCTGAGGGAAACGTTTAAGAGAGTACGATTTTGGGTGATAAATCTGAATGATGTTTTGGATGGGTGTAATGGGAGATAGATTGATAGTTTTGGGGGGACCTGAATGGTTGGAGAGGTGATCAAAAAAGGGGGATGTAGTAACAGGTGGTTTGGCAGGTGTCGGAACGAAGAATGAGAATGTGTAGGAATGGATTGATTTCTGTGAGGAGAGAGGTATGTGTTGTTAAAAGTAATACTTTCTTTAAACAAGATTTCAAATGTATACTAGAGTTGGTTGTAGGTAGAGATGGTATCGAAGTGAATATTATGTGATTTTGTGTTGGTGGAAGAAGGAGATGGTGAAGTAGATAGTGTGTGGTCTAATCTGCAGTCTCAATTCTCAAAGACCTCTCTGAAGCCTGATGGAAATATTGTACAGGAGAAGACCATTGCTCAGTACTCTCACTCGTATGGCCGAAGTTAAAGAAACAGTCCTATTGAAAGATATATCTCTCACATTGATGAGTGATGTTGGATTTCATATGTAAAGAACCAATATAATAGTACGTGCGAGTCATGCGATCCAAGAGGTGGCGAGGTAGTACGTGATTTGAGAGAAAAAAGGGAGAGTGAATTAAGTCACGAGCATAATAGAGGTAAGTTCTCTCGATGCTCAAACCGATGTACATCAGACTCTCAAAAAAATCAAAAGTGTAGAATCACACATCCATTAGTTACCGATTCCTGCTAAACTCATTGCAACTGATAACTTGTGTATAATGATACTGTCAAGAAGATACAACTACGAGCATACTGATACTATCACACAAGCTATTGTACGACTAGTGCATATGAGTACGAGAGAGTATGCATGTACAATATATATATACAATGCATACTGTATCAAACTGCAATATAGACATAATTAGACCTGCAGATGTAGTGTATGTCACACAAAATATGAACGCGATCGTCACTATGTTCTCATTACGGTTTCGAGTCTTATCGTGAGAGGTGCAACAAAAGCTGATCCCCCGCTACTAGTACCTAGACGTTAGTATGTTATGCTTTTTAAATGTCCTTTATGTGAACACGTACAAGTTCCATCCTGCTGTAGACA
Source organism: Trachelipus rathkii (assembly GCA_015478945.1). Classification (NCBI taxonomy): domain Eukaryota; kingdom Metazoa; phylum Arthropoda; class Malacostraca; order Isopoda; family Trachelipodidae; genus Trachelipus; species Trachelipus rathkii. Next base: position 23,086 of record JABUQX010053622.1, on the reverse strand, counting down.
ATGTAGGTGGTCCTAAGATCTGTATAGGTCCATATAGTAAAAGATAAATCGCATCACAGACACCCTCATACCACGAATTACTCTCACTCTCTAATGTCATCTAACACCATCCGTGTTGTTTGAGTATCTAATTATGTGTCTATTTATGAGAAAAGAAATATTCTTGGGATCCATACGCTAGATAAAATTCCTAGAACGACAGTCTCAGCCCCCACAGGCGCAGTCTAGTTACGCCCCGCCTCCACAACGGCCCTTTTCAGGAACACCCGTGTGAGTATTTTTATGAACTCATTTATTTAGAGTGGCAGCTCACATGCAGAGTAACATCTTGTGACACGAGCAGGCCTCAACGACATTGCCTATACTCTATTTGCTATATCTATCTCTCCACAGTTCGAATCGGTGTGGTATCACACTCCTGTGCGTGGAGAGCATAGAATTTACTTGCTCGATGTATATCGATCGTGTAGTATGGACCTCATTAACTCATCACACACTGTTGATCTGCAGCATCATGTTTCTGCGAAACATAACGTTAGATGTTTTACCCTATCTATCACTCGATATAAATACAACGCGTATACAACTCTCTCCATGTCCACAAAGCCCACTCTCAGCGTATATATTTTAGCTGAAACACTACACATAGTACTACTGTAGAGGCACAGTTGGACCACTCAAGCCTATACTACATTTAAGAGCCAAAGTGTAGATATCTCTCCTTAATACTCAGAAATCTCACTATGTTATTCCACTCTGAACAACCTCACTCATCTACATGTGATCTCCTTAACTATGCGGCGAGTATCACAGAGATCCAACCTCTCTCACCTCTCTCACACAGGCTATCTCACAATATGAGTTCGATGGATCAAATCGTAGCTTGGATATCAGCTTACCCGTTTAATGTATCACCTCATGACATCTCCCTAACTCCACGATAAAATTATAATCTATAAATGAGGATATACATAACCTCTCTGTACTTATCTAATCTATAGAGGAATATATATGGATACATGTACGCTGAGCCTAAAGCAGGCGAATATTGCTATATCTCACAGAAAAGAATCAGTAATCAAACTCACCAGGTTTCGCACTCAACGCTATATTCGTACTGAAAACTCTCCTTCTTCCGACAACCCCCTAATAATAATCCATCTCTCCCTGATAGTGACTGGAATCACTCTCCTATTTTACTCTAAACACTCGCTTCCTATTCCCATTTCCACTCACTATTACAAGGTACCTGCTCACAAATTATGTACTGAGCACTGCTTCCCTCTTGAGAGTTCCTACTGAGCCCGGTACGGCCCATATTCACACAAGAAAACATCATATCCTATCGTCCACAGTATATATCTTACTCACCACACAACTCTAATTGTCAGTAATACTGTTCTCAAGGCGATTATCCTATAAGATAATGGGAACCACCTCTACTGATCCTAATGACTCTATAGCCTTTCGATTCCTTTCTATTTAAATGTGTCAAACTACGATATCATACCTTTGTACCCCATTTTCATTCTCCCCATTATCTCAGTCACAAAAATTGTAACATGTGGAGGTTAATTACACCCTTCTCAGACAGGTATTTAAAACACTCTGACTATCGAGGTTACTCCTTGTCTCCGTGGAGCGCGCGTGTGTGTCAAGGTGTGAAGAAATTCACTAAGTGACTAGAAGAGAAAGCATTTCAGTCCTAGTATGAGGAGCGCTCTGAGTCCTAAAACACCATAATAGCGACTTCCGACGATACACACCTCCCTCCTCTCTACTCTCCTCCCACCTCCCCTCACCTCACCTCACCTCCACCTCTCCCCCCCCCTCCCCCTCACTCACCTCCCCTCTCACTCACCTCCCTCACTCCTCTCCTCACTCCCCTCTCTACCTCACCCTCCCTCCCTCTCACTCTACCCTCACCTCCACTCCTCACTCCTCCCTCTCTCCCGCTCCTCACCACTCACCTCTACTCCTCTCTCCTCCTCATCTCTCATACCTCTCTCTCTCTCACTCTCACACACACTCTCACTCTCACTCCCACTCCTACTCTCCTCTCACTCTCTGCACAAACACGTCACTCTCTCTCCTGTCACCTCTACACTCCACGCACCTCTCCACCTCGTATGAATGCGGACATCTCATACTCTCTCCCTCCCCTCAGCTCGCAACCTCACCACTCACTCACTCTGCTCACACCTCCACTCCATCACAAACGGCACACACCTCGCTCCTCCAACACTCCTCACTCCACACGCCACCTCCACTCTCACCTCGTCGCGCCACTCACACACCACTCTCTCTCGGACCTCCCACTCTCTCTCACCTCTGACTCTCCTCGGAAATCTCTCTGGTCAACACACACACACACGTCACCTCTCCACTCCTCGTAACTCACTCACTCTCATACTCCTCACACTCCACACTATACTCTCTCACCTCACACAACTCTTCACATACACACTCTCTCAACGATTCTAAGGTACTCGTGTAATATTGGACTTGCGCTAGCAGAAGACGAAAGAGTATGGTTATTATACAAACTACGATATAAAATCTACGCGTTATTATTGCGAGCAGAAAACTTTCTTCCTATGAGAGTGAAACATACAATTTGTATACTAGTCCTCTATTAACTTTCACTTATTTTCTGATACATTCACCATAAGATCCACTCAGTCGATAGGAGAACTCATTTTGCCTGTGAATACCGTGGAAAGACAGAAGACGTTGTAAGCGGAGTGCTATTTATTGTTTATATCGCAAGATAATATACACTCTTGTCATATTTTAAAACGACCACCTTTGGTTGGGGCATATCCCAAATAACATATTGCCTATAACGATACGCAACCTTTATTACAGCTTTCAATGAGCTTAATAAAAATAATGTCCTATGGCTCAGCATTTTATACTAGTTTATCTCCATCTTCTGTTGCATGCTGCCTCACTGGGCTCTCTACCTAAATTATAACTCATGTCACTTATCGAAGTAGAAATAATTTATACTGGGAACTCTCTATGCTGCTGAGGTTCGTTCACTCCTGTTTCCTACAGCGTTGACCTCATTCTAGGTCCCAGAGCCGGTTAGTCAGTGAGCATGGCGGACGTTGTACTACATGGCAATTGTGCTTGAGATCGACTATATAAATTCTTATATTCAATCTATTTTGTGATGCACAAGTAATTGCATTCTCCTACTCAGTCACTCTTGTGCATTTTCTTGTCAGAGTACGTGAATAACCGGCGTATTAGTGACCATAGGACAGTGCTGTAGCGTGATTACTTCTCTCACAATCGAGACTATCTCAGCAGAAAAACTGAAAACGCTATATAAAATCCATAACTCATATTATTCGATTATCCTCTCACTCTACTCACAAACCTCATAAGAACATGATTTTATTAAACTATGCATGGGAAATACTTAATTTTTAAACCACCATAGACCTCGTCGTGGGTATTATCAGGGTAGCTATGGAACCTGACAGTGTGGAGAAGGACAGCTTTTTCTACTCCATATTCGCCTACTCAATACTGATATTATATTAATAAAATGCCTCATTTGCGTAAGTGAAGATAATGGCCTCATGACCACTTTCAAGAAGGTGAGCATTGATGCTTTGCCTTGTAGAGGAGTTATCCTTTTAGTGATCAGAAGTATATTAGGTACGTTGATGACATAATTCATAATCTATACTCTATAGCAAAACAGTCAAATGATATCATACCTAAAATACTCACTTGGAACAATAGTTCTTATCTAGCTATTTAGAATAACCAATTAGGATTACAAAAGCTGTAAGCTCATACCAAAATCTTCATCTATTATGTAGCATAAACTTTAGATAAGTTTTGAGTTTTATGGGTAACTCATCATGTAGTCTCATATTCAGAGAGCTTATGTAGTGTTTCCAACCACTCATACACAGAAGCGTTACATAAGGTAGCTATTACTTGGTAACTATACGTCATACTTCCGTTTCTTCTCAGCTGTTAAAAGGTACCTTTCTCACGGCTATGTACTTCGTGGGCGTAATTGGCTAAGATATTCTCTTATCGATAAACCGAGTATAGTCCTCACCTCGATCTTCCTAACATATATAGAGCAACACTCCTTGTTCGTTGTGCCTCGATAGCTCTGTGTTAGCGTAGAGTAAACACATCTTGAGAGCGATGGATTACTCTCTGGTTTAAGGATACTCTTTGTATAAACTGATTCACCAAAAGGGTACTCTCTCTTGTATCATAATACTCTTCTTTCTGTTTGAGTATTTCAGAGTGTTCCAGCACACTCACATGTAAGTCTGATATGTGAGTGAGTCAATCTACCATTTGGACGTTTACACTAGACGCTTCATAGATTTAGGAGTTCGTGAGTTGCATTGTTTGTCCCTAATACTAAAAAATTGTACTGCACACACGATTTACTCAAGTATTGATTCTTTATCACAAATTGAACTTCTCGTCAGTGGTAGTCTCTACATAATATGGATAGATCATTAGATAATGAGAATTGACTGTAATATGCTGATATATCTAGGCAGTCAAGTCCATTAAGACCATGTTATCTTCGAGTAGTTGAAAATTCTATATATTTATTTTTCAACATATTCAACTCTGTATCTTCATCTATCTCTCCAAAACATGGAGCCTTAATTGATGTGAGGTAAAGTTTGGCACGCATAGGAGGAATATTGTTTATGAGAATATAGATTTCGACATCCGATTATTATTGCTGGAACACTAAAAAAACGTAGTGGCGGTAAAGCCCTTACTCGCGTCTCCCCCGTAGCAGATGTTATGATTTTAGAAACCATGTATCAACAGTGATGCAACCATAGTAATATTATTATACCTACTGGGATATATTTCCAAATAGTGAATAATAGTGGAGGGGAGATTCCCTTTTTTAAGTGGTTTTACCTAAGTTCGTATATTAGATCAACCATGGACAGGACATCTTTAGAAATTAAGGGAAGTCATCGCTCCAAACGAATTTAACAGAAGCCATCCTAGTTATAAATTACAACACGCTAGCTGGCCGGTAATATAGATTTTGGTACCAGACGTGTAAGCCTCCTTTGGATTGGTTTTCCCTGAGTACATTGCCTATTCCCGAGCGTGGTGGTTTACTGCCTTTACGGACTTTCTGTATAAAAACACCATTCGACATCTTCTCCTTAAGATAAAAATACAAAAAAAGAGACCAACTTGAGTGACTATGTGCACAAACTGTCTAATGAAACCATGTATATCAATAAATTGCCTATGGGGGCATTCATTGAAATTATTTCAATCGAACGGAAGATATCCAGCCACTTCGCGAAAGATGGAGAATGATCTCACACGCGTCCACTAGTGAAGTTTCAAGTAACTTCTTCGCAACTTGACACAAATATTCAATGCGCGCGTGTATGTAATAATAAATTCATATGAAACAACATATGTGTTGATATGATATAACACTTATACGCCTCTGCGTCCTTATTTCACCTACCAGATTCTGAGACCCTATAGTCCCATCTGTACATCTCGCATACCCCCTTTAACGTTATCTGCATTAACTCTCATGCTACTTCGTGTGATCGGTATCCGTTCACACTCTTTCCTATCTCTACCTCATCTGATAAAAGTATGCTTGTGCGTTTTAATTTTATTAAGTAGAGCCACTATTAATAATATGCTTAGATGGGAAAACTGTTGTCGACCACAAAAACTGGAGGTGCTACCTGAGTTTATCAGATTAGAGCTAGCTCCTCATGTAGCACCTCTAATGATGTATATAGGGACTATTCTAATTATTTTCTAAACTATTCTTTAAATACAAATCACCAACTTCAATCCTCATAGATTTTGATACCAACCTCTCTTGACGATTCACACTCTCTCATTAAGTATTATGCTAACACATCCCTCTTAACATACAGCTCTCCCTTATGAGCCATATGAAAAGTCATGCGAAGTCTCTCAACTCAAGGACATTTTGTCCTTATCTCTCTCCTCAAACTACATCTTTTTATTTCTGTGTCCTTTCAGTCTCTCTCTATGTGCTGCTATTACGCACCTCGACACAACAAACTACTTCTTTCTTAGTATACACTACAACACCTGATATGAAATTGGTGTATTATAATTCTTAAACAAGAACTAGATAACATCTACACTTTTTCCATCGAGACATTGCATCAAACACAACAAATCTCTCTATTATTAGACTCTATCTTTTCTATGTTTTGATATCTGCGGATACAAGATATATAGGTACTCATCAGTAGGACTTTCTTCTTTTGCACCGCCGAAGAAAAAAATTAATAAATTTATGTAATAATAATAAATGACAAGTAAATGGAAAAACACAACAGAGATTTAGTTCTCAATTATTAAATATAGTTCATTGTATATTACCATCTTTTTTGTTACAAAATTATATAATAAGAATTACCTTTTTATTTTTCTACTTTATATTATTAAAATTTGCATAAAGATGGTTGTACTGTTTAAATTGTAATCTAATTATTGGAAAAAGTAAATCTGTTTTCTTATTACGTTTTGTATTGCTACATATCAATTATTATTGTAAGATATTTAACAAACACAAATATTTTATGATGTTTTGAATTCTGTGATATGAATGTGATGATATTATTGATTAATTGATTAATTATATGCTGTTACCATAAATTCATTCCATTTCCAATTAGTTAAAAAAAAAAAACCATTTTTACTTATTACTGTTTTTTTATATTATTTTGTTTTATTTATATTAGTTTTGATTTATTGTATTTTTTTTTTTTTTTTGTTATTTTTACTTTTTATCACTAATAAGTGTAGGTACCGTGTTAATTTTTCGGTGTGTGCTATTTATACAAACTTAAAATATTATTTTTTTTAAACAAAAAATATATTTTATTTTCAAAAAAAAGTTCCCTTTTTTTTCACACCATACAACTCTGTAATATCTCTCTGTCTTATTGGCGCAAAGGTGTTTAGTGCGAATTGCTGGCTCAACCACCGTGAGAGCACGCCGGTAAGATTGGTCCCGATCGAGAGGCACATTGGTGGAGCTTTAGAGTCTGATGAGCCTCCTAGTTCGCAGGAGGGCCGGATGAGGTGCTGCAGGCTACTGAAGCAGCGAGGTAACGAGAGCGGGATACCCTCACGTAACCGACCCTAGCGCACTCAAGAACCTAGTCTCTTTACATCACAACCAATTACTGGTAGTGTTGCTTCTGCAACTTCACAACTTTCCTACTACAACTCTGCATCATCCGTTCCCTTCATTCAATATTTATCCTAATATTTAAACTCAGTCACTTGTTTCAGCTGTTCACCATCTAGCATAACTTCACACCGAGGACTTGTCCTCACTCACAACCATTAACTCCCTTACTCTTATCTAAGTATACTTTCAAATCCCTCCTTTTGCACACCCTGGCAAAATCTCTCTACCAGTCCTCTTCAAAACTTCTCTTCAGATTCACCGCACAAAACCATATTTTATCCATCATATATATATATAATATTATATATATATATATATATATATATACCCTATTATACTTATATATAATATATATATATATATAAAATTATATATTATTATTTATGTAATATATATATATATATATATAATATATATATATATATATCTATATATATATATATATATATATATATATATATATATATATATATATATATATATAGCTGAGATGGTGGATTGATTGGATTTGGAGTTGTATAACAAAGCGTATTTATGGTGAGGGTATAGTTCCCAGGGATTGGAGAAGAGCACAATTATTTATTAAATATAAGGTTGGTTGGTGATATTAAAATAAGTGAAAAAGTACTTTCTTCAAACTTACTTACAATCCATTGGCCAGGCCCCAATGACATGTGCAACCATCCAATACACTTCTAAAGATTCCGACTATATTATGCCAGTTGTTCCAAACCTCCTTGTTGATAAGATATCGGCCTGTGGAGTTACAAAAAAGTAATCAATGATTCAAAACTTACCAACAAAACACCTTTGTGAGATTTTCCATAAAGATGAAACATACGGTTCGAACTGGGTTTTTTTCGTTTTTTACCATGACCATCCAGACAATCAATACCCGTTATTAAAGTTTACTACTGTGTTTCTCAATGTTTGAACATTAAAACAAATAGTAATTGACAAGAAATATTAAGTAATTAAATATTCAAGCAAAATTAAATAAATAAATTGATTCACGGAAACTGATGGAAACAACTGGGATATTTAAAAATACTTTAATATAAGAAAAATGAAATTGTGTACTGCCTTAAAAACTGTCAAGAATTTCTATGAACATACCATATAAATATATGTTCAGATAAATTTGTATGCGCATGCATGAATAGAACTACAGTACTTATGACACACGCTATAATCTTTAATGCAATTAAATCATGAACATATATAGTTATATGCAAGTATATACAACTATATGCGCATAAATATACATATACAGCTATACATTAACTTTAAAATATTAGCATAGAATTTTATATATACTTAAGCATATAATATATATTATTATTATATATATATATAATATATATACATAATTATAATATATATATATTAATATATATAATATATATATATATATATATATATATATATACAAAATATATATAAAACAGAAAGCTGCAATTGTGCCCTATTTTCCCTTCTTTCCGACTACTAGATTTTCTGTTCTTCGGCATTTAGGGAAAATTTCTGATGTGTTCAATACCTTAAATATAAAATTCCTTTGTGACATTCATACAACTACAGCATCTTCATAAGAAACAATTAAAACTCTCTTTTGCCATTAACGTTCTTAGTATTTCCATTTCTCATGAAATTACAAAACAAATTTGCACATTAAATGAAATACTTGAAACAAGGAAAATTTTGTCCACTGAGTATATTTAATATTAAACCTAATTCAATCAATAAAGAGATAAAAAAAAGTGGTAAAAATATACACATTTGCAGACACAAATCAACCGAATGCCAATATTCACACTAACATGAAGTACGCAACACCCAAAATAAAATACACACAAGAAAAACAAAACACTCACACAAAAAATATCAATTACATAAAAACAATCAAATCGAACAACACAAACTAAACCAAACACTACCAAAATTAGAATAAAAAAAAAAGAAACATAAACAACAACACACAACACAACAAACCCCACCTACCTCCCCCCGAACCCCACCACCACCACTGTTCTCCATCTATACCCCATTCCTTCTTTACTCCACCCCCCCCCCTCCTCTCCCACCCACAACAACCCCCCCCCCACACACCCACACAACCCCACCAACACACACCACAACACCCACCACACCCACAACACCCACACAACACCCACACACCAACACCTACCCCCCCCCACCACCCCAACCACCACCCCCCACACACCCCACAACCAACACACCCACCAACCACCCCCAACCCACCCCACCACCCACCCCACACCACCCACACCCCCCACCACCCACCCCCCCCCCCCACCCCCCCCCCACACCACCCCCCCCACCACCCACCACCCCCCCCACCCCCCCCCCCCACCCACCCCCCCCCCCCCCACCCCCCCCCCACCCCCGCCACCCCCCCCCCCACACCACACCCCACCACACACCAACACACCCCCCCCCAACCCCACAACCCCACCCTTCCACCCCACCCCCACAACAACCACCCCAAAAACCTTTTTTTTTTCTTTTGCGGCTTCGGCATTTTTTTCACCAAAACACACAACCAAAACCCCCACCCAAAACAACAACAACCCCCTGCGCGGCACGCGGAGAAGCGCGAGCGCGGCACCGGCGCGGAGGAAGCGCGCCCGCGAGCAGCCGCCGCGGCACGGGCGGAGCCGCGGCGGCGGGGGCGGCAGCGCGGCGCCGGCGGGCGCGAGGCAGCCGAAACGATACCACAAACACAAAAATATTTCTTATGATACCCACCACCACAGCCTTTCACCCCCTCCCCCCCCCAAACAAAATCCTCTTCCCGCCCCCCCGACGCCACCGTCGGTCGGCCGCGCCGCGCCGCCGCACCCGCGGCGCCGCCACCCCCCCCACCCCCACCCCACACCCCACCCCCACCCCACACAACCCCCCCCCCCCCACCCCACCCACCCCACCCCCGCTTCGCACCGACCACGCTGACAAACACCAACCACCACCCCCCCCCCGCCCCCAACCTTCTCGCCCACTGTCTTTTTACTCTTTCCCACCCTCCCCCACTCTCTTTTCTCTCTTTTTTCTCCTTCTTTTTTTCTCTTTTTTTCTCTTTATTTTCTTCCCCTTATTTTTCCCCCCCACCCCCCCACCCCCCAACCCCCCACCACCCTCCCCCCTTTCTTTTCCTGCATAACCACACAACAAATGTTACTCCTTTGTATTTTGCCTACCTTTCTTGTACTTATGGAATAAGTACATACTGCTTATTTATCTCGAGAAATTGGATCACATTTTCGCTATGGAAAATTGTAAAGAATTATTATTTATTTATTCTATTTATCTTCTTTGTTTAGTTGCAATTATGCCTCGATTAATTTATTCTTTGCCGATCCCGGTTTATAAAAGAAATATTCACCTGGCCGATAACGATAGCAGTGCCAGCCATAACTGGGTCCATATATTAGTGACAAACAACTTAAGGTGGGCGGCTTACCACGACTTTCACTCAGCGGAGGACCACTGTGAACTCGTTCGCGGCGAACATTTCCATGCCGGTCCTCAGCTTCCCACCTTTTTGCTTTTTCTCCTAACTTCTATCCTATGAGAAAGGAATTTCGGTCTGGTTCAAAAAGAAGTGTTTCCAGTTTTTATCATTTTAAAGTTTGTGCTGGTTTTTGTTTACTGTTGCTATATTTACTCTTGTCCCAAATTGGGGAACACAACGAATTATTACTTTTATTTTTGTCTTCTTTTCACGGTTGGAGTATATTTTAATAATCGTTCATCAAATTAATTTTTCCAAAATTCTGAAAAGTAAAATACAATTAGTTTTAGAAGTATTAAAACTATCTCCTGCATGTAACACCAATATGGAACATTGCCAAGCTCAGCTGTTAAACGTAATAATATAGTTTAAATTATTTATAATCTTAATTACTATTAACACTCTACTCTAATAAGAAAAAGTTAAATTTTTTATCCTACCGACACCTTATAAACTTCTTCTTCAGAATCAAATGAAGATTAAAAACCACGTAATATCTATAACTTTACAGTTGACTGGCTCTCATCATGTATCCACAATTCTGCTGTGTCACACTTAATACCTTATGCTGAGGAGTTACGGCTCCCTTCTGATCAATAAGTAAAACTGAATAAATAAAAGAAAACAACCCTCCTCTCTTCAAACATCAAATGAAAGATTATTAATCCAAGATCCTAATTGCATTAATATAATGAAAATATTAAATATAAAATGAATAACCAAATGCAAACATGTTACACATGTTAGATCGTGAATGTCCATTATTTCGTGCTACATTATTAAAATCGCATTCAAAGAAGTGCCTATAATAGAAGACGAATAATGAATGTGTGTTGCTCAGGGTCTTTTATATTTCGATTTCTGGTTTTGTTTTTTTCTCCATTGAAAAATATTTGCTCACCTGAATGAATTGCCTGAAATTGTGCTAAATTGAAGCCTCTATTGGCACATTCATCTAAACATAGAGATAAAAACCATACCATCGTAATGTGAACTACTATTGATAGAAAATCCTGTTTTGCTGCTTAAATACGTGTTCCACTATCTGGAAAAGGAAAAAAGACTTACCCAATAACTAGGAAATATAATTCTTCTAAAAAACCTTATCGAGTCGTCCCTGTCAATGATGAGACTTCTTAACCTGCAAAGAAAACAAAGTTACCAGTAAAATCATCGACCACTAAATTAATAAAGCACTTCAGAACTACACCAAAGAGGATTGATAACGGTGTTAACAATCAATTTTACAACCAATAATTATACAATCAGTTTGCTAAAATATGTAACCGGACCAATTCCAATAAACACAAGCACAACTTAGATGACACCATTTCTGTAAAAATAACATAGACCAGTAGAATATATATATTAGAGACATAAACTTTCCCTCTTTGTGGTTATCGAGCTAATATTTCACTGCTGGTCTATAACTCAGCCTAAATAAACATAGAGTTTTATTCGTCTCTTAGTAATCCTAAATTCTTCAATATACTTCTTCTCTATCCCTCCTAAAAAAGAACTTAACCTTAAAAATACTTACCAATATATTACATCAGTTGTCTGTGAACCAACTAACAACACCTTTGACGCACACGCTTGTCAAGCAGAATCCTTTAGGGTCCTGTTGATGATGTGATCTGGCCTAGACGAAAGTCTATTGCTCTCTTTTTCAGAAGGACTGGCCTTTTTGATGAGTGATAGCACACCCGAATTAAGAAGTTGTGTTTAGACCATCAAAGGTATAGTTTCTTAAGAATTCTTCACCACTTATTTTCCTAAATTTTTCCTTTAAGTTGTTATCATTAAATTTATTACCTCATAAAATTTATTCAGCTTTAGGATTATAACGATCACAATAATAAATTGTGAACCACAAAGGATTGGATATACAAACCCGGGGTTCAACCCATTTTTCAGTGTTGAAGGTTTACATTGGTTGAAACCCCCGTATATCCTCTCCTTTACATATATATATATATTAATATTATATTTATATATATAATATTATAGTATTATTATATATATATAATATATATATATATATATATATATATATATATATATATATATATATATTGGCTATTGTTAGATAGGCGTAAAATTGCAAAACTTCATGTGAGTAAAAATAGCAATTTTCTTGTTTTGATTTTCACTCGTTTTGGTCAAAGAGCGAAAAACACTATTTTCCCACAGTTTGGAAAATTTTACCCACGGATTATTAAAGTCTTGTATATATATAAATATAAAGCTACCCTACAACATCACACTAAATCACAATAACAACACACCTCATGATACATTATCACTCTATACATAACTATATACTCACCAATATAACGCTATATAGTATCAAACTAATAAACGCTAAGCTCATAGAACTCACCAACACAAACAAATTCGCAAAACACTTACCCATGAAACTCACATCATACCCGAATATATATAACAACCCTTAGTTAATAAGTAAAATCATATCCTCTTAACTATTTGTCTCGGGTTACCAAAAACAGTCTCCTGATTCCTCGCTGGTGTATTACAGTGAAGATGCAATTTGAGAATAAGCAGGAAAAATCTCGATTGTGTCGACTCTACGTCGCTCTCCTGAACCTACACACGTTGACTTTGTAGTACAAACCACAACAAGATAATTTTTAAAAAGTTATTTTTGCTCGAAAGCCAACAATGTCAGATAATGCTCAGTTTGCAATACCGAAAAATCTTGCTATTGTCGGTTCTATCATTCTCTTAATATTATAGGAGAATGTGTTAAGATTTGATAAGGTAGGTTTCTGGTAAGGAAACCGCCTGTCAGGACCATGTTGGAAGGATAGGATGTGGCTGAAGAGCGGCAAGTTGAACTAGGCAAGCTCCACAATTTCAAAATAAAAGAGCTGGAACAACAAAAGATAATTCAGAATTAACGAGGGAACACATTGAGAACCTCTGGTAACAACACGAAAGGTTAGCTAAGGCATAACATGAACTGATGCAAGCAAGCGTTAGCTTGCCGCACTGCGAGGAAAAGAGTTAGCTTTGAAGCAGAGAAGGATGCAAGAGAAGCGGAGGAGAGGATGTTACAGATGAAGTTAGATGCTGAGGACAGACAACGTCAGCACGACGCAGCAGTAGCTTCTCAAAGTTCTCAGAGCAGTCACAGCACTTCCTATACCAACAAATACCCAAATTAATAGCTTCCTTTACTTCGATGAAAAAGTAAACGACATCAAAGAATACTTATTAATGTTTGAGAAGCAAGGCGGAGTCGATTGACATCCCCAAGAGAAACAAGCATCATTATTGGGGATCATTTTCTTACGGTAAAAAAGGGGGGGGGGGGGGGGGGGGGGCCCGTTTTTTAAAAAAAGTGTTCGAATAATCTGACCTGTGGAAGAGTCCTGAAAGTCTATGATCAATAATGAACGCAGAGGACCTGATGGTAGAATAGTACGATAATCCACGGAAAGTGGATCATGGTAAGCCAAGTATAAAGTATGAATAACTCTCACTGAGGACGATAACCCAGGGTAATATTACAAAAGATATCATGAGGCCCCCCGCCCACAAGAAGCCCACCCCCACCAATCCCCCCAGTCCCCCTCCCAACCCAACAAGCCCACCCCTACTGCTACCCACACCGCGCCACCCCCCCCCCCCAAACCCGCCCCCACTCCCCCCGCGCCCCCAGCCCCAGACCACGCACCACTCAACTGCGGGCCCACCCAAGGGCCCTCCAAGCCCATTCGCCCGGGGAAATAACATAACTTAAAAAATTGGGAGGTATACCTGGGTTATCGCAAAAATATCTCTCGGAGCAGGCTGTCTGCATACTTATACTGGCACCATATCCACTGTGATACTGGTATTAATCTGTACACACACAACGACTGACCCTGATTGCGAATTTAATCCAATTATGATAAGACATCTTAAGTATAAGTTCCAAAGAAACTCGCTGTATGTATTTAAAGGAAGAAAAAAATAACAAACTAGAGGATATCATTGTAAGTTCAGAGAATTACATGGAAGCACATCGTTTGAAGTTTGTATCCAGTCACGCACGGAATCATAATCACATAGATAAAAGCAATCATAGTAGCACTAACTATAGATCGAGAGGAAATGGTTATTTTAAGAATGATAACCAAAGAAGTAAAGACCAACGCGCAACACGACCAAACAACAACGGAGAAAAGAGCAATCAAGGAAGCGGCGACGGACAAGAACATCGTCGCAGTAGCAGTGAGTCAAGGGCTGTGATCACTTGCTACAGGTGTTCGAAGAGAGGGCATCTCACCAGAGATTGTAGAGCCCCTCCTTATTTTAACAATAGTGGTAGAGGACAGAGTAATGTCGGTAAGCAGAAAGAAGAAAGAAACACGGTAGCATCCGGAGGTTTCAAGAACGGCAAACAAGTCCTGGAAAAGTCAGGTGAAGAGCCGATACTTCCTGCTGAATCAAAGAAGGTGAGTGAAACTGACAAGTTTTCACATCATCTACCTATAACGTACGGGACGGTGAACGGATATCGCTTCCAGATACTTCGAGATAGTGAGTGTAATTTCGTGGTAGTACGAGAGAAGTACGTACCGGAAGAGTGTTATATTGGCGACAATATCACTATGAGGTTGTTGGACAGCACGGTGAAAGAGGTTCCGCTCGCGACTATTGATGTGGACACCCCGTATTTCGTGGGTAGGAGGACCGCAGCAGTGCTGCCGGAAGTCGTTTATGATCTGGTTATGTGGAATGTCGAAGGTGCATTACCCCCTTATCAGCCAAACCTCGCGTGGGAGGCGACTGTGTGTCGAGGTCCTCATTCTGAGAAGGACGGGCAAATTCAAAGAGAATTGCTATCCCCCATCGTCGAGAATGCTGAGGAAGATTCGCAAGAAGAATCTGTTGTTGGACGCAACGCCGAAAGAACCGATCATAATAATGGAATGGCGAGTTTGGAAAAGGTAGAGAATATTAAAATAGTACCGACTGTACCGCAATCATCAGACATCGTTGAGAAAGATGTTGAACCACCCACCAAGTTACCATTGTGTATGGGAATGGAGTCCCGAAATTCATACAAAAATGAAAACGTTGTAGAGGAGAGATTGAGTCCAATTTCTACTGAACCACTATTGTGTACTGGAAAAGGTACTGAGGTATCGGATGTTCGGGGAACATCAGTTGTAAATAATGTTTTTAGGTTTAAGAATCAAGACAGTACGATGGAAGATGATGTCACACAGATAGGTGACGCAGCACCTCACACACAAAGTTCTATGTCAGATAAAGTTGTAGCCGTGAATGAAGTGGAAGTAATTCACGATGAACAAATTACGGAACTTATTAGTGATCGTGAAACGTTCAGAGAGAAACAGAAAGACGATATTACCCTGCAAAGGATATGGAGGTCCATGGAAAGAGGTGAGAACAAGTATGTACTGAAGAATGGAGTATTGTATAAGAGAGTTGTAGAAAACCAACTGGAAAGGTTTACTCTGGTAGTACCTAAAGAATATAGGAGTAAGGTCTTGTGAGTGGCACACGATGAAGTCTTCGGAGGACATCAAGGAGTGAAGAAAACTATGGGTAAGATTACCCAACAGTTCTTTTGGCCTAACATATACCAGGACGTAACCAGGCATTGTTACTCCTGCGATATATGCCAAAGGACGTGCCTTGAAAGGAATGGTGAAGAAAAGTACCCTCTGTGTTCCCATTCACCTATCATAGATGAGCCTTTTCAGCGTGTAATAATCGACTTAATAGGACCGATCACACCACCATCATCTGAAGGGCATCAGTATGTCTTGACCCTTGTCGATGCCGCCACACGCTATCCAGAGGCAGTACCTCTCAAGAGTATAACCACACAGAAGGTTACAGAAGATTGCGGCAAAATTACTAATGGGAAGAAAGGAATGATGTCTCAGCGAGAGGAAGATAAGGATGATAACAAGAAGAGAACTTGCAATGAAACGCCTAAATGCAGCGATGTATTAGTGAGATACCCTCAGCAGTATTGTTGGGCCGGAAGGAGTTTAATGCATTTATGGACAGAAGACGGGAATGGCAGAAGAACAGAGTTCATCGAACTAATGAAGAAAGTGGTGGCGTCATTGTGCCGAAAGTTCTTAGCAAAAGAGAAGAAAATAGAGCGCAGAAATAATCATGGAGAAATGGTACGGGCGCTTAATGAAGCTAAATGGCACAATGCGAGGTTTGATAAGAAGTATATAGGAGGAGACGTCAATGATTTGGAAAGTGATTGGATAAAAGAAGAAAATTCGTACGAGAAGAACGAAAAGTGTCGGAAGAGGCATGAAGAAATGTATGAGATTATGGCGAGAGTTGAGGAGAGAAGGAGGTAAAGGATGGAGGTCGAAGGGAAAGGGTGTTAAAGGAACATTGATGGGCGTACATAAGAGTGAGGTGCCAGCGGTTAGAGTTGTGACAAAAATAATGGACAAAATTAATGAAGCAGACTATTTTGTTGAAAATAGGTCCAAAAATTCACAGACCTGGCGCGAATATATGATCACTCTAGAGAACGTACTTCAAAGACTCCAAGAAGAAGGATTTACCATTCGTCCCACAAGAAGCGAATTCGTTTCGTCGAGTGTAGAGTTCCTAGGTCACTATATCGTCAATGGTAATAAAGGACTTCACGCAGATAATGTTGTGAAAATTATGAAAACTGAGCCACCTAAGAATAAGAAGCAGGTGAGGTCATTCTTAGGGCTCACAGGATATTACCAAGATTACCGACTACTCTTAGGAACAGACTTCGAAGAATGAGAGGAGAACCGACGAAGGTGAAATGGGAAACAAAGCATCAGCAAGCTTTCGAAAAATTAAAGGAGGCATTGAGTTCTAGACTGATTTTGAAAATGCCAGAACTGGAGAAGACTTTCACGTTGCAGGTGGACGCCTCAGACACTTCTCTAGGATTTGTCCTCCTACAGGAAGATGAAGGGATCCTTCACCCAGTGGCATATGGCAGCAAAAAACTTTCAGGGACTTAGCAAAGGTATTCAACCCTTGAGAAAGAAGCTTTGGCAATAATAACTGGCATCAGAAAGTTTGAGCAATACCTTTATGGAAGAGAATTTATTCTGCAGTCCGATCATCGACCTTTAACTGCCATGAGTAAGAAGAGATATGAGAACTCAAGGATCATGAGATGGTCATTATACCTCCAAAGATTTAGATTTATCTTAAACCACATTAGTGGAAAAGATAAT
Organism: Trachelipus rathkii; assembly: GCA_015478945.1. NCBI lineage: Eukaryota > Metazoa > Arthropoda > Malacostraca > Isopoda > Trachelipodidae > Trachelipus > Trachelipus rathkii. Next base: position 5,088 of record JABUQX010053622.1, on the reverse strand, counting down.
GTCATTGCTGATTATTTGAGTCGATCATATGCCGAAGAAACATTGGATTCACCTGCAGAAGCAACTACAGAAGAAGGAGCGCTTCAGGATGAAACTAATGTTATAATACCATGTAAATAAAGCAAAATTGTAGACAATGCTTAAGGTTCAGGGGGCCAAAAGATGTAACACCTATACTGTAGATATGTATTAAAATTTTGTTTCATGTAGTAAAGTTCCCACAATGCTCTTGCTAAGACATTCCCTCCCATTACATGACATGTATCTCGTGAGAGCCCGCTAGAACCCAATAATATATATATTTAATATATATATATATATACTATATATATATTATATATATATATATATATATATATATATATATATATATATATATATATATAATATATATATATAATATATATAATATATATATATATATAAAGGTACATATGATGGAGTGTTAAAGGAAACACCAATATATATTTATTTTCAAGCGTCTCTTTAAAATAAAGTAGAACGTTTGGTGACTGCTGTAACATACTTGTATTATTATTATATTATTTTTATTATTATATTATATTATTTGTTAATACCGAAATTGAGAAAGGGACTTTGCGTGATTATATAACATATAGCTATATACTGGTTTACTGTTAATATTTATATATATATATATATATATATATATATATATATATTATATTAATTATATTTATATATATATATATATATAGTTATATATATATAGTGTTTTGTTTCTAAAAAAGGCCCACTTTTTTTAAGTTTGCGCAATATCTACTAAAACTAATTTTAACATATCAGAAGGTTAAAATAAGTTCTTAGATTGCCATGTCCTATGTATGTTACCACATAAAAAATTTTTGTTTCGCTTAAAAATTGTAAAAATTATTTAGACTCGAAGTGAAAAAAAAAAAAAGCCCACTTTTTGCAAAAAGGGCCCATGTGTATGACAAAAAGGGCCCCCTTTTTTTTCTTGCTAGAGTTTTTAATTTTTGGTATTTTTAGGTTATTATTTCTTGTTTATTTAAGGTTTTTTGTGACTAAATTAGGCAGAATCTTTTTTTTTTTTTTTTTGAAATTAAAATAAAAAAATAATAAAATAAAAAAAGGTAAATTTCCTCAAATTTTTTTTTCAAAAATCATTTCCCATTTGGGTTTACTAGATAACTCTTGGTTGAGTTAATTTTTTAGTGTTTTTAAGTTATTATTTTGTATTTAAGGTTTTTTGTGACTAAATATGAAGAAATTTTTTTTTATTTTTTTTTTTTTTATTTTATTTTTTTTTTTTAAATAAAAAAAAATAATAAAAATAAAAAAAAGGTAAAATTCCTTAAATTAAACAAAAAAATCAAGTGGGCCAACTCTTATAACTCTTCTATATATATATATACCGTATATATACCATCAAGAATTAAAATAAAGATGGGCCCTTTTTACATAAATTTATGAAAAGTGGGCCCTTTTTACATAACAAAAACTATTTTTTAGCCAAAATACTAAAGTAACAAAAAATAAACAATATACATGTTGTTATTTATTATAACACATATTACAGGCCAATTTTCATTCCAAAAAAAGTGGGCCCTTTTTTGTCATACACATGGGCCCTTTTTTGATAGTCTTTTTCGATGACCTGTGTGTTGATGGGCTGCACCAAATTCTTGAAATTTGGTGTGGGATTACCTTATGATGGGGACTAACATAATTAATTCAATATTAATATAATTTCTAGAGTTTTTAATGCAGTGTATTGACTGAAAAAGTACCAAAATGGTTTTTCACGATTGTCAAAAAGTAGGCAAAATTTTTGAAAAGTTTAAAAAAATTCCTAAAATTCAAAAAATCGAATTTGAACCATAAATTATAACACCTTTAAACATGCATACTCAATGGGGTTAATAGGTCCACCAATTTTTTTCGCTCTACACATCATATATACGGAGATACAGGGTGGGCCTTTTTTTGCATAACAAAATTGATGGGCCTTTTTTAGGTAACACACTAATATATATAATATATATATATATATTATATATATATATATATAGATATTATATATATATATATATATATATAGTATGAATCTCGTATATATAAGGTTATCTTTGTCTTATCTTGTTCTAATTTATATTTTAAAATAACGTATAACGCCATTTGTGATATTGTGAAGCTCCAAATCTTCAACGTCAGTTCACCTTTCTCTCCTGGAGGCATAAAATATTATTTTCTTTTATGCAAGTCGTTGATAAATCTTAAAGGAATACCAACACGCCCACTCTTCTGAGGCTTTCTATATACTTTCTTTTCTAATTTAATTAAATATTGTATATATCATTTGGTCTACTATTTCTACTTATTTCTGAGTGGCCGAAGACAGTATTCTACATTACCAGTCTTGGTATAAAAACCCATGTAAGTCATTTTTAAGGACATTCTTGCTTCCATCTTGCTCTGGTCAGAAGTGTTGAGTTGGCAATACTTCTTGTATGTTCCTCGATCGCTTTTATTTGTGTATCAGTGCTCACACTTTCGTTTTCATGTGTGCATTTATTTTGTGATTTGTTATAGTGTAAATAATTATTTTATCTATTTTAATTAATATTGTGTAGTGTTACGAGGTTATAATATTGCTATTGAAATATCATTGATTGTTTTATGTTAATTGGTTATTTTATCAATGATCTGGTGTTTGTAAAATATTTCCGTGTCCGTAAATTTTTATGTGCGCGTGTGCGTACATTCATGTAAGTGTGAAAATATTGCAGTCACTCGGTTGCCATTTGTCGTCTGCAAGGTAAGACAATATATTTAATATAATTTTTCTTTTAATAAATTTATTGATTTATTAATTTATATTAAATATAAAGAAAGTAAAAATTCATTTTCTTGTTTCAAGTATTTCATTTAATGTGCATTTGTTTTGTAATTACCTTCAATGAGAAACTTCTTAATTTTCGTTAAGAGATTTCCCATTGAAAGTACTATTAAGGCCGTCAGCTGTTCATGCACACAAAGATGCAGACAATTTAAGAAAGTCATATTTTGCTAAATATTTTTGTCTACATTTAAAGATTGATATTAGAAACTAATTGTCTATATATTTTTAAAATAATAATTTATTTGTTTTATATATATTTTTGTATATATCTATATATATATATATATATATATTATAAGTTAATTTATATATATATATATATAAATAGTATATATATATATATATATATATATATTATATATAATATATATCATATGCTTAAAAGTATATATAAAATTCTATGCTAATATTTTAAAGTTAATGTATAGCTGTATATGTATATTTATGCGCATATATAGTTGTATATACTGCATTATACCTATATATGTTTCATGAGAATATACATTGCCATTAAAGAATTAAAGGCAGCGTGTCATGTCACCTTATTGGACGACACCTTTCATGAAACCGGTATACAATAAAATAATACCACCCATATACATACCTTAACCCTGTCGGGGGGGAGGGGGAAAACGAAACTCACATCAAATTTAAAAGTCAGTACACATTTCATTTTTTTTATTACAGTATTTTTAAATTATTCCAGTTGTTTCCATCAGTTTCCGTGAATCATTTATTTATTTATTTGCTTGAATATTTAATTACTTAATATTCTTGGTCAATTAACTATTTGTTTTATGTTCAAAACATTGAGAAACACAGTAAGTACAAGCTTTGATAACGGGTATTGATGTCTGGATGGGTCATGGTATAAAACGAACCAGTTCGAACCGTTGTGTCACTAGGAAAATCTCCAAGGTGTTTTGTTGGTAAGTTTTGAATCATTGATTACTTTTTTGTACGTCACAGGCCGATATCTTATTCAACAGGAGGTTGGAACACTGGCATAATATAGGTCGAGAATCTTTAGAAGTGTATTGAATGGTTGCACATGTCATGGGGGCCTGGCCAAGGATTTGAAATTATTGCTGGAAGAGTAAGTTTGACTTTGCACTTATTTAATATCACCAAACCAACCTTACAGGTACTGTAGTTATAATTGCTTCTTTTTCCAATTCCGACCTATGTTGATATAACCTTTTCCACTTAACATGCTTTCTCTACTACACGCCTGCAATTTTGTAACAATCAATCCACCAATCTCAGCTGATATAGATATATATATAGTAAATATTACTGATATATCTATATATATAGTTATATATTTTAATACTAATAGTGTAAAATTAACATATATATATATACTATATATACATATATATTAACCAATAGTTATAATACCCTCATAAGTCCACCTATACTATTATATATACTATATATAAGTAATATATACTAATAATATAATATATATATAAATATATATAGTATATATATATATATATATATATAAAATATGGTTTGGTACTGAGGGATAAGAGCCAATGGTTGATCTTTTGTGGTGAACTTGAAAAGAGTTTGAGAGGACTGGTAGTAAGATTTGGCTGGGTGCGTAAAAGGAGGGGTTGAAAGTAACTAGAATAAAAGTAACAGTTTATGAGTTGTGGAGTGGAGGGGACCAGCTCCTCGGTGTGAGTTATGCTAGATGGTGAGCAACTGGAACAAGTGACTGAGTTTAAATATTAGGATATATATGTTTTGACGAAAAGGGAAGCGGAGATGAGAGGATGCCGGAAAGTTGTTGAATTGCAAGGAAGGTGACTGGTGCAATTAAATCGTTTGGTGGATGTAAAGAGGACTAGGTCTTGCAGTGCGCTTAGGGTTTACGTTTTGAGGGTAGGGATATAGTTATGGTTACCTGTGTTAAAGATAGTGAGAGTATCGGTCTGGAATAGGATTCGGTTATAGATCTTATAAAGTACAATGTGTTCAGGGATTGACAATCTTAGGGCGTGTTAGTGTGTGAGAGAATTATAATAGGAAATTGAACGTATACAGAGACGGTTTATCAATTTGCACAATACAATCTACACAAAGCTGAAAAATAAATGAAAGTGTGTTGAGCACTGGTATTGATCATGTGGACCACACGGAATGGACTGATAGTGCAGTAAGATAAGCAGATGATAATATGTCACTGAGAGTGT
>JABUQX010053621.1:0-17500 GCA_015478945.1 Trachelipus rathkii | reverse complement strand
ATATATATATTATATAATATACTATATATAGCTAGGGGTACTACTTATATAAGTTAGCTAATAGGTACTATATATACTACTATACACTAATAGCTGAGCGCTTATACTAAATATATATATATACTAGGTAGTATATAGTATGAGGGTACATATATATATATATATTATATATATTATATATACCATATAGTATATGAGGTATAGTAGGTCATATATATATAACAATCATATATATATATATATATCATATTATATATATATATATATTTTATATCTATAATATATATATATATATACTATATATATATAATATATATAATATTATATAGTATATGATATATATGCTCTAATATGTAGTGGTGAGGTACTATATATAATATATATAGTATAGTAGATGAGGGTACCATAATATATATAATAAGGGCTATAAATAGGGGGGTAACATATATAATATAGCAGGTATATATAAAGTCATTAATTCAGAAAAGGCTAGGATAATCATCTCGAAAAGTATGACACAAGAAAATACCAATACATATGGAGAGTCAGTGCGTGATAAAGGCTTGAGTTACTAGAGATGTTGAAAGTGATCAGTATAATAGGGCGCCATACTATATATAGCTGATAGTATGGTATACCTAATATAGGGGTATATGACTAGTGAGGGTACCTAATAATATAGGGTAGGTATGACCGCCACAGGGGCCTATTATATATATATAAGTGGTAGTCATATAATGAGCTACTATATACTATATAATATATTATACTACCTACCATACGGGGCTATAATTACAGGGCGGTCTACCGGGAGCATATATAGCCAATATATATTATATATACCTATATATATATCTATATATATTATATAAGAGGTACTGTACTATAAAGGGCTCATATAAGTATACATATAATTATCATATATATATATATATGGTATATACCTATATATATATAATATATTATATAGTAATAAAGTCATTAGTATATATATATATATATATATATATATATATATCATATGTATATGTATATATTATATGATATAGGGGCCGTGACATAATATAATATATAGTATATAATATATGAGTGTGAGCTATATACTAATAAATATTATTAAATCATATATAGTCTGATGAGACTTATACTTATATATATATTTTATTTTATATTATTAAACCTATATATATACCTATATATATTATTATATATAGTCATATATATATTATATTATATATAATATATATATAGGTACCTCCTATATTATACTGAGTATATGTAAAGTAGTGAGCTATATAATATATTAAATAAAAATATAAGTAGTCTAATATATATATATATTAGGTATAGTATATATATATAGTATATGAATATATAGTGAAAATACATATATAATATATAATATGACCGTATATATTATATAGTGCTACAATATTATATACAATATATATAAATATAATATATTAAAATAGGTACTATAGTATACTCATATATATATATAGCTATATATAGTATATATAGGGCTATATATATATATATAATATATAGCTGATTATATACCTATAAATAAGGCTATTAATATCAGGGGCTATAATATAGTATACTTACATATACTATATATATAGCTATTAAGTAAGCTACATATATATACTATATAAGGTGAGGTATACCTAGTAGTAGTCATATATTATTATAGTAATATATGAGTGAGCGAATTTAACTCATATATATATATATATAGGGTAGGCAATATGAGCTAAGGTCAATTATATATATACTAGGTGAGTCATACTAAATATATTATACATAGTAGTATATGAGTGATTAAGCCAATATCATATATTATATATGGCACCGGAATATAGTAGTAGATATATATATAGTACTATACGGTCTATATATATATACTATTTACTACTTATAGGTCAGCATATATATATAGTACTATAACTATGATACGTATATATATAATACTATATATATATATATTTACCTAGGGTAGCTCTATAATATATATATATATACTTGATATAGTATACATTAGTACCATATAATATAATATATAAATGAGTCACGCATTATAATAAATAGGTAACCTAAATGATATGTAGGGTAGCATATATATAACGGGCTAATATTTAAGGTAGTACGATATCAGGGATAGGTGGACTATTATATTATATTTAGTATAGTATATATATATATATATACATATACTAAGGTATATAGATCGGTGAGTATTAAATATATCAATATATACTACTATATATATATAATATATATATTATTATTAATATATATATAGTATGTATCATAGTATATAGTAAGGTAATATATAATTATAATATATATAAATAGCTACATAGGTGATGAGGTAGGTAATACACATATAGCAGTTTCATATATATTATAGTAGGGTCAAGTAGTAGCCAATTATATAATGATATGATGGTAGCTATATATTATATGAGTGAGTATATATATATATATATAGTATAGGGTATAAATATATATATATATAGGGGTAACTATATTAATATATATACATAGGTAGCATACACCGGAAACAGAAATATATAATTAGATGACGCTATAATATTTTTTATATATATATTAATATACTATAAATATTATCACTATATATATATTATTATAATAATATATAATACTATATAAGGCCATGATCATATATATAGTATATATAGAAATATAACACTATTTTTTAGAGTGTGAGCTATATACTAATATATATATATAAATATATAGTGAGACTATATATTTACCAGTAAGTATATATATATAAAGTGAAAATACAACTACATTTTCCAGGCGATAGGGTTACCATAGCTACATATATATGGCTACTACTATTGCATATATATATAAATATGATAGGAAGTACATATAAATGATAGTGGAGGTATAGCTATATATATGATTTTGAAGAAATAAAAAAATATTTTAAAAATGCTTTAATTTGCGTGGGAACTAGAATATCCATAAAGCGAGAGACAATTTCTTTACCGAAATAATGAACTACTTTTAGTTTAAATTCAACACTCAAAATTTTCAACTTTAATCCTATTATTAAATTTATTCATTGTAAAAAATTGTTAAGTGTTAGTAAAAGTTAAATTGACTGTACGCCCCGACTTAGGTATTCCTTATATATAATGCAGAGATGGTATGCGACATCAGGTTTGGAAGTGGGATTAGATTAACGATGGAAATTTGGTGGTGCGATACAAACGGAGCACTTTTATGTGTAACAAATGTATTAAGAGGACTAACAATTAAGTAAATGGACTCTTATTTGCGGAGTGTATGTCGTGTTTTAATACTTTTTAAACACACTAATGAGCGTGTGCTTTATTCACTTAATTTTTTATTGTCCGAAGGGGTTAAAAATTTTGGGGAAACGTGAATAATAATAATACATAATTATTCTCTACTTATCATATTATATTATCTAATTTGATAACTTACAATAGATAATATAATAATAATAATGAATCAATAATAATAATTCAATAATAATAATTTTAATTATAATAATAACTATAATAATAAATAATAATAGTAATAATAATAATACGATAATAATAAAGTAATATAATAATAATAATGATAATAATGAAAAATAATAATAATAATATCAATAATAATAATAATAATAATAAATAATAATAATAATAATAATAAATAATAATGAATAATATAATACTCTTAATTTAGTATAATAATAACTTACTTTAATGATTTTGGTGATAATAATAAATAATAATCAAAAATATTAATAATAATAAATTAATACATAGATAGAGTCATAATAAATAATGAATAAGTAAAAACTTAATAATAATTAATAATAAATAATAATATTAATAAATAATAATAAATAATAATAATAATGAATGAATATATAGATAAAAATCATAAAAAATAAAATAAATAATAATAATAATAATAATAATAATAATTAATAGAATCATAATAATAATAATAATAATAATCAATAGATGAAATGAGATATAATAATGCAATTAATAAATAATAAATTAATAATAATTAATAATAATAATAAATAATAATAATAATAATAATAATAAGTAACTAACTAATAAAGTACCGATAATGTTTACAAGAATGCAATATGTCTAACAATAATCCTTATTATTAATATTATTATTATTATTGTATCTATTATTGATTAGTTATTGATCATAGTGATTCATTATTATATTATTTATTATTATATCTATTATTATTAATTATAATGAATATATATATTTATTTATTATTGATTATTATAATAATAATAATAATAATAATTAATAATGAATAATATTAAATAATAATAATAATAATAAATATAATAATACATAATAATAATTAATAATAATGAGTGAAGTAATTAATATAATAATAATAATAATAATAATTACTACATAATAATTAATAATAATAACTAATATAATAATAATATATAATAAAGAATAAATAATAATAAAATAATAATAATTAATTAATGAATAATATTTTCAATAATAATATAATAATAATAATAATAGGATACTAATTAAATATAGAGTAGAGTGAATTGAATAAATACATAATAATAGGCATATGAGATATAATAAATAATAATAATATAATAATAATAATAATAATTAATAATTAATAATTAATAATTATAATATAAAAATAATATTATAATAATAATCAATAATAATAATAAATAATAATAATAATAAATAATTAATAATAATAATATTAATAATAATTAATAATAATATATAATAATAATAATTCAATAATAATAATAATAAATAATAACTAGAAATAATAATAATAAGTGAATAAATATCCATAATAATAAATAAATAATAATAATAAATAATAATAATAATAGATGATAATAATACATAATAATAATTAATATTAATGGGATAATAATAAAATAATAATAATATAATTAATAATAATAAGGATAATAAATAGATAAGTCAATAAAATCAATAATAATAATAATAGATAGATGAATAATAATAGATGGCAATAATAATAGATAAATACATAATAATAATTTAAATGAATGAGATAATAATAATTAACTAATAATAAATATAGTAATATAATTAGAAAATACCAATAAATTAAAATGTATTGTGTAAACAATACATCCTTAATTATTATATTTGTCTATTAGGGCACGGGGCAATTATTATTATTATTATTATTATTATATTTATTGTATTATATTTTATTATTATTTATTATTATTATATATTATGTATTATATTTTATTATTGTATTTTATTATTATTATTATTGGTGATGTTGAATATTAGGTGATTATAAAATAACTATAATATATTTTTATATATTGATTTATTTTTATTTATGAATAGATAAATAATATAATATAATAAGTAACCTAATATTTAACTAAATAATACAATAATAAGATTTGCAATAATAATCATAAATAATAATTAATAAGTGTAATAATGAATCAACCTAATTAATAATAAATAATAATAAATAAAATAATAATAATAATAATAATATAAAAATAAGTGTATTTGTAAAGATAGGGAGTCATAATAATAATAAGTAATTTTAAATTAATGCATAAAGTAAGTTCACATAATAAAATTACGTAATATAGATAATAATTATTTAATAATATAATATGAATAATGATAATAATCAATAATAATAATAATAATAATAATAAATAAATAATTAAATAAATAGATAATAATAAAATAATAATAATAATAATAAATTAATAATGAAATAATAATACTAGAATAATAATTAATGAATAATAATAATAATAATATATGGAAACAACATAAATAAATTAATGATAATTTAATAAATAATAATGATTAATGAATGAAAAAAATAATAATAAATAAAATAATAATAATAATAAAAATAATAATAATAATAATAATTATTATTATTATTATTATTATTATTATTATAATTATTGAATGTGGTATATTATCATTATGATAATTATTATTAGTCATTAAGTAAGTATTATGTAGTGTGATGTGGATTCCATTTATTATTACTATTATATGAATAATAAGTTAAGTAGTATGAACAGATAGACCCATGCATAATAATAATAAAAATAATCAATAATAATAAATAATAATAACTAATAATAAATGGAGCTTAAATATTAATAATAACAAGAAAAGTAATAATAAAAATATACATACATTAAAAAAAATAAAAAAAAACAAAAATTATACTAATAATATACAATAAATAAAAATAAGTTTTAATGGTATACCAAAATTTTCAATAATCACATAATAAATATAATATATAATAAATTAAATAATATAATAATTAATAATAAATAGCAATCACATAATAATAATAATAATAATAATAATAATGGAATAAGTAAGTTGCGTGTAAGTATATGCTTAATAGGTATTAATAATAATAATAGATGGTTCATAATAATAATAATAGATAGATAGAGAGACAAAATTGCTTTCAAACTGTTTAAGTATGCATAAACTAATACTATGCTTAATTAAGTTAAGGAGAATCATATTCCTAATAATTAATATAATAATAATATTAAAGAGGCAAATTATGTAAGCAATAATCGGGATTATTATTCCATTATTATTTATTTTATTATTATATTAATATTATTATTGATGTTTACTATTCATATATTATTATATTATTATTAGTTAGGCTCCTAATTGATGTGATGTGGATTGACTTAATGTATGGGATGTATTATACAAATTAATATAATAATAAAATAAATAATAATAATAAATAAATTAATAATAATAAGTGGTAATAGATAATAAATAATAAGTAGGGATAATAATAATAAATAATAAGAATAATAAGAATTAATAAGAATTAATAATTAATAATAATTGAAGAATAAGGTCAATAATAATAATAATACGGAATAAGTGCAATAATAAAAATAAATATTACTAAATAATAATAATATAATAATAATAATAATATAGATAAATATATAATTAAATATAATAATAATAATAAATAATATTAATAATAATAATAATAATAATAATAATAATAATAATAATAATAAAAATAATAATAATACATAATAATAATAATACATTATAATTAAATATTTCACAAAAAATGCAAATAATAATAAATTAATAATCAATAATAATTAATTAATAATTATTATTATTATTATTACTTATTATATCTATTCATTATTCATTGTGCAATTATTATGGTACATTAATTTAGTTCATTATTATTATTATATATGTGTATTATTGGATTATTATTATTATTATTATTGTTATTCAATTATTAGATTGATTGGATCTATTATTATTATTATGATTATTATTTTTATTATAATGATAATAAATAATAAATTAAACAATAATTATCATCTGGAATTGAATCAAAAATATTACCTCATAAGTACTAAGAATCTTTATAATAAAATTAATAGAATCATTAAAAATAATCTAATAATAAATAATAAGTAAATAATAATAGAATAATATAATAATATAATAATAATAAATTAATAATAATAATAATAATAATAATAAATAACAAAAATAATATCATACTAATCAAAAAATTAAAAGAAATTAATAAAAAATAATAATAAAAATATTGATAATCAAAATTATAAATTAATAAATAGATAAAAAAGAATATAGGTTGATCCTTAAATTTAAAATAATTCCAATATAATGAATAATCATAAATATGAATTAATAAGTGAGGATGAGCTAGGGGCAAATAAAGTAATTAATAATAATGAAGTAAATGGATAATGATAATGATTAATGATAATGATAATTTATAATTGATCATGATAATGAGTGGCCAATGATAATGATAATGATAGGATTGCATAATTGCATAATAAAGTTGCAAATGAGGATAATAATAATACGCCTCAACTAATAATATAATAATAATTAATAATTAATAATAATAATAATAATAATGGAATTATATTTCAAGAAAACATGAATAATGATATCAATAATAAATTAATGGGATAATAATAATCAATATAATCAAAAATAATTATAATAATAATCGAAATGAAAGAAGACATTTAAAGCTAATAATAATAATAAATGAATGAGTTAAAGATAATAGCTAATCAGATAATCACATATAATAATAATGAGAGTAGTTAAATAATCAATAGGGGAATAAATAATATAAATAATATCTAATAATTATCAAAGTCAATAATAGAGTAGAGACATAATAATCGGGGGGGGCAAATAATAATAATAATAATAGATAATGAAATAATAAAATAGATAAATAATAATAATAATAATAATAATAATAATAATACATAATAATTAACTCAAATAATAAAATATGGGCTAAGATAAATAAATATAATGAGATAAAATAATAATAATAATAATTAATAATACTCATTATAATAATAATTAATAATACTAAATGAGAGTAATCAAATAAATAATGAATAATAGATTAATTAATAATTAATATATAATAATAATACGAAATAATAATAATCATAATAATAATAATAATCAACTATAATAATTATAATAATATAATAATAATAATTATAATAATATACATAATAATTAATAATAATAATTAATAACAATAATAATAATAATATAAAATAATAATAATAATAATATAATAATTTATAATAATAATAATATATATATATATATATATACGTTAACTATTATATTATATATATATTATATATAATTATATATATATATATACTAAATATACTATATTTTTGTGTTATTATATATATATACGTATAATATATATCCTATATATAAATCTATTACTAATATATATATCATAATACCAATATATAATATATATTATCATACTATATATATATATATACCTCTATATAACTTATATAATCCCATACTAGAGGCTAATATAGGGTCATAGGTGGACTATATATATACATATATAAGGGCCTCATCTCAATTAGTGCGTATATAGGGGTATAGTTAGGTAGGTTACTAGAATATGAGATTACGGCACATAGTATACTACGTATATATTAATAATTACTAATTTATTTAGCATTTTAAACTCCTATATTCATTAGTTTCTTTTATCTAAGTGAAAAAATGTTTTCGATTGGGTCTAATTACGTCAACACAACTTCCTAATATCACATATAATTCATGTCTTTGATAAGACAACTAAATATAAATCTCATTTCTTGAAGGAAACTTTAAATCAGCTGAAGACTGGCTGATGGTATGGCTTGAAAGTAGCTGAATCTGGTCATCAGAAACTCAATTTTGCCAAAATAAATATTTAACATATTAAACTAATAGCAACGCCATTCGTGTGCAACATATTTAGATTTGCTCCAATTTGGCGGTAACAATTACATATATAGGGGGGGCTAATAGCGGGTAGGGGTATACTAGTATAGTATATATATATATATATATAGTATAATATATATAATATATATAATTATATATATATATGGATGATAGTATATATATACTAATATACGGGTATAATATAGTATAGTATATATAGTACTAATTAATAGGGTGATAGGTGACTATATATGAGTATATTTATACTATAGGTATATTATATATATATATAGTTATATAAGGGTATATATATATAGGTAGATAGATTATATAGTATAATATATATATATATACTATATAATTGTCATATCTATCAATTATATTTGAAGAAATTTAATAAAAAAATACCTATACTATTTTATATCATAATATCATTTTATTCCAATAAATTTATATGATATTAGATTAACTTAATTTTTAACCTATTTTATTTATATATGGATGGGGTTATGCAAAATATTTTTAAATTATAGTTTTAATATATTTTTTTTCACCGGATTTTATATGTGGTTGATACTACTTTGTTTTTTCGTTACTGTCGTTTTGAATTTTGTGTGTTTTTGTCTTTTTTTTAAGATTTACTCTTAATTTCTAGTTATTATGATCGTATTCTAATAATCAATGTTACAGTATTGGCATAAAATCAGGAGCGATGATTACAAAAAATTTTTACCTACCACTAGGAACCTTCTCACGTTTTTACAACTCTCCGCATACAGTTTTATTTAATTTCTTTTTATTTTGATATTTGATCTTAAAGGAATACCACAAAGAGGTAAACCGCAAATAAATCTGCGGTCTCCTCGGCCTTCCGAGGGGAGAGACTTACATCGCCAAATTTTTTGGAGTGACTATTTCCCCCGCCCCCCTCCTGGAGGGTGGTTCTCTCCTTGGTGAACCCTTCTCTTTTTCAACTGCTTTGTATTTGGGGGGATTGTAACGCGCGTGGCTTGCGTGTCCTGCAGCCCCTCCTTTAACTGGTGGGGAGAGATATAAGTGTGTGAATAATATATATTCTTGTCTCTCTCTCTGCTGTCCCCCGTGACGCTGCTACTCTCGAGGCCCTACACTAATTTTATTTTTTTTGGCCGTCTTTTTTTTTATAGTTAAATATTTATTTTTATATGTCATTCTTTCCAATAAAAAAATAGCCTTTATATCGCTGTAGATTCCAAATATGTTAATTGGCTTTTTCTGTAAGGTGTTTTGCGTACTTTTTGAGATATTGAGATTTAATTGAAAAAAAAAAAGCGTTTTTTTTTTTACATATTTAGTATACGCTTTATACGCTGATTCCAAATATGATTTAATTGTGTATATTTTCTCATGTATAAGTGTCGTACATTTTTTGTGTTCGGCAAGATATTTCATTTTTTAAAACAATATTTAACACAAATGTTATGAATGTGATTTTTAAAAATTATAAAAATACTTCGAACTTTGAATCATGGTCCGTTACCGCAGCTGAAACTTCAATTGTTGGGTATCAGTCCCAGGGCTATTGGGTACGCCATATATTTAAAAAGAGGGACAAAAGAGCAAAAATATAGAAGAGCGGGTGCACGGGGGAGTTCCGAAAACAGGAATAGGACCTATATATGTGTGTGTGTGTGTGTGTGTGTGTGTGTGTTGTGTGTGTGTGTGTGTGGTGTGGGTGTGTGTGTATGTGTGTGTGTTGTGTTGAAAAGGCAGGGGGTGGGCAAGGGCAGGCCAGCAGGGCTGTGTTGTGAATGTAAGGGATCTTGTAAGGAAGCAGCAAAGAGCTGTGTAGATGTTCAGTGGCGAAACTTAGAGGAGCAAAGGGTGACATGGAAGTACCAAAATAGAGTGTGAGCAAAGGCAAAAGAACAAGGACAAAATTGTTCGAGAGGGGACAATATCCTTGCTGGCAAAGTGAACCTTGTAAAAATGGCTCTTATTGGAAGTCTCTCGTGGTCCAAAATTTTACGGAATTTAGGCGATGGATAAACTATCTTGGACCTCACATTACAGTTCTTTATTAAATATTTATTAAATCTTAAAATGTGTTGAAAAACATTATTTATGTTATTTTTAAAGCACCTCACTGGTCGGGTGCTTAAAGGAAACGGAAGCCTCCGTTAGAAAAAATGTTCGGGGGGTGTGTACATGAAGTTGCCGATGCGGGCGGGAATGCGGGCTAGTGATTGTTTGAATTTATATTTTTTTTAGGTTAGTTGGAACCCTATTTTCGCACAAAAATACTTTTGATGATCGTTGGAAAAGTCAATTGTGCCCCGACATTTTTAGCAAGTTCGATTGAACCCGGGGAGCAGGCGACTTTCGTGATTAATGAAGGCATGTCCATGTTGTGGGCTCTCGGCTTGTGAGGACTTATAGAGAGCGCGAAGTATTGGTGAAAACATTTCAGTGGTTTTTTCCTAGCCACTGCGATGGGGGTCGGAGGGAGGCAAGTGGGCAAGGGGCAGGGGACAGAGGAGGGCAGGCAGGTGATCCGGGGCCAGGGGGCGGCGTTCAAACGTTCAAAGACAAAATGTTTGTGTTGCCTTTGTTCATTAAGTCGCAATGAAAGACTTATTTCATAAGAGTGTATATTGTGGGCTTTATTATCTATATAGGTCTATTGAGTGTGCATCTATAGTGGATGCTCAGGCGATTGAGTGCTATTACGGGCAGGGCATTATTGATGTGTCTAATTGATGTCAATGTGACCTTATTAGGAGTTGAGTGTGCCTAAAAGCCAGGGGTGCAACTTTCAAGTTTGGATATTATATATGGTCATTATGGTCCAGCCAAGGGCAGGGGGGGCAGGCAAGGGGGAGTGTGGATTATGATGTCAAATTATTATTAGTTGATGTTGGCCAATTGGCCAAGGGGGGAGTAGCATATTATTATTGTTCTGAGAGAAGAAATTCACTATGATAGAGAAGATGTACAATTTAAAGAAGTATCTAGAATTGTGTTTGCAAATGCAAATGAAGGAGGAGGCAAGGGAGCGCACAGAGGGACAAAAATGTTATAAAAAAGGTCGATTATACAGAGTTGGTGGCAAATTTATGTTGCAGGCATAAAAAAGAAATTAGTGTACGGTACCAGACAAAACAAATGTGTGAGAGAGGAGCAATTTGTAGCGAGTCTTAGGACAAAAGAATGAGATGTTAAAGTTGCCGGGGGAGAGGAGATAGCGTTCAATGAGGGATTAATTAATAAAATAGATCTTAATTTTTTAAAAATATAGGACAATAAAAAAATTACAATTAGAAAATTAAGTTTAGGGCAAGTAGTAATAATATGGACAAAATGCTCAATGAACAAAAGACAGGGAGGGAAGGCAGGCAAGCCGGAAGGCAGGCAGGCCAGGAAGGCAGGCAGGCACGCAGGCAAGCAGGCAGGCAAGGGCATAGCAATATGAGAACAAATTACACAAGGCAAGGACATGGTGCAGGATCAGGGCTCTTAATGTGGCAATGTATAATTGATAGATAAGCAGTGATAGGCAGGCTAATGAGCCTACGGGATAGGCAGGCTCAGGTGTACAGGTATAGCTAGTTGATAGCCAAGCATAGTGATACATGAGGCATAGGCAGGCAGTAGTACTCAAGTATAGGGTATCAGGCTTATAGATAGTACTGAATGGTCAAGTACAGCCGCATATGCATTATGGTAGGCTCAGGACAATATATAGGCAGGTAGTAGGCTAGGTCAGTAGTACAGGCAGGCATAGTGTACATGAGTATGATCAAGGCATGGCAAGTAAATAGGTGACAGTAGACATATGAGCAGGCATATAGGCAGGACATATTTAGGCTAGGACTAAGGTCAGTGAGTTACCAGTTTCATAATTGATATATATAATATAATAGATAATAACCACAATTAATCGTAATGTGATTACTATCATATATATCTTTACTATTGTAAGTTTCAATATATTTATTATTGCTGCCCCCTGCATTATAAGTAAATTTATTATTCGTTTATGCGGTACTGCTATTGATTAATTTTTCGTTTAAATTTTCTTCTTCTGACAACTTTAAAAGGACTCTATCTGCCTGTATATATACGACTTAATTATTCTCGTCAGAAAATTCACGCCTCTATAATAATATGCTCAAAGGTAATGTGAGGGATCTCATCTCTGTTAGGACCACGCTGCTCAAAATCCGACACAGTCATTGATGTTAGAACTCAACATTTGAAGTCTCTCAATCAATGGCACACACTCTCTCAATTGTGTTAATATGATCAGGTAATAGAAGATATGCCTACTTTATAGAATGATCGAAATTATGTCTTGTTGATATTCTTCTACTATCGGGTGAGAAATAACTAAGGAGAAGGATATCTACCATACCTACACAAACAATTCCTAGAGAAAATACGCTGAAGACAATGGTACTCGCTTACGTATTGTCCGTCGTTTAGCCCAATATGAAGCATTAAATATACATATTTATTGTGCACTCGTCACTAATATATGATTTTGTTTTTCCCCTGCATTCTTGCAGAGGGTCGTTTGGCTCATCGTAGGGAAGCAAGAGCGGATCGCCGATGTTCCATCAGGATGTAAAGGATACATGGAGGCGCGCAAGAGCGATGGATTCAAGGGCAGGTGGAAATGCCAACATGCGTTCATGCGGCGACGTACCCATTGTCTGAGGGATGCGTCTAAAAATAGGTGGGGATACAGGCTCCAGAAGAAGGTACAAGTGGAGTCATAGGAACAGGACATCAAAAGCGAAAATTTCGCCACCCCGAATAAATGGTCAAAGTTTACTCGTGATCAGTAGGTGTTGTATTCAATCATGTATTCGAATTTCATACAGTAGATCCACTAATTTGTTGGTCTTTTATGCGTTGGGGTCATAAACGCTATTCTGTAGCAGTTAGTCAGCCTATAGCAATATATGCACGCTCGTCCAATCACAGGGAGATACCTAGCTTTAGTCATTGTCATTAAGAAAGAATGTCTGTTTATTAGTATTTCTTGCGATTTGTGGGAAATTCTTTACGTAGATACGAGAACAGCTACCTGCAGGTCAGGCAGAGCAGGCACGTATCAAGTTTTCAAAATAGTCTGTAGCACTCAGGCAAAATGACCATATAGAACGGCAACTACGTTCATCTCCAAAACCATCGAACGACTCATTTGTCTAAATGGCGAGACCTATGAGGTAGTATGATACTACAAATAATACTATAGGTCATATGATGATACTACTCAATAGTAGGTATTACTATAGGCATATATTATATATATATATATTGTAGCCTACAGGTAGAAAGTAGACAGGCAGGCTAGTATATATATATGCTAGGTATATAATATACGCAGTAGCATGGCATAAGGGCTAAGTATATAGTCTAACGACATATATAATATTAGGCGATATAATCTAGGTAGTAAAGGTACATAGCATAGCTAAGGAGTCAAGTGCATGACTGACCTAATATATAGTAGCATGAGTACATAGGTAGCTTCATAAGTAGTACAGGCATAGTATATTGTCATAGGGCACAGTATATAGTATATATATGACTAAATAGGACCGATCGATAGCTATATAAGGTATAGGCTATCTAAGTACTATACTATATATGACGTCATCAGGTCATAGGGCAGCTTATAGTGACAGGCATGAGCTAAGGCACTATATATAGTACTATAATAGTGCAGGTACATTATACTAGGAAGGCAGGGTCAAGGCTATAGGCTAATAGTGGGTACAGGTACATAGGCATAAGTAGGTCACATATAATATGGCTAGGGCCTAAGTACATATGGTATCTTAAGTGTAGAACATAATCATTAACACGACAACATAGCGAACAAACAACACGAAAAGACATGAAATATGGAACATAAAGAGCGCCTAAACCGAACTAATCACAGGTCAACAGAACGAGATTCATAGAGGCCAGTTTCACTCTATCTACGCTATCCAATGACATGGCCTCCCGCATTTAATATTAGCAACACACACACTTATATCTCCAATCTAGCATACAATTTCAAAACCCGAACTCAATCATCACACACTGCACAACTAACAATACCCCAACACACCAACACACTCACTAACCACCCTACTTATAGCAATTATCATATAAACCATACTAGCCCCAAATTTTTCAAACTCCACCTCTCGAAATATAATTAACGGACAACCCAATTCTCACTGTATACAAGTTATATCACTCACAACACACTCAACTTACATTCTCTATAGCCTATCCATATAATCCTCATATCATATATCTCCACACACACACAAAGCCAGCTCTATATAAAACTTCCCTCATATAACCAATTCCACCAACGCACATAAAAGATCTATAACAAATATACACATCGAAGAAGCAAACTAATACACTATCAACAATTAAAACTTCCATACTAATAGTCACAATACATACCAACAAACAACAAAACAACAGTGTAATCTCAACTAAAACCACAATCCATACGCCAGAAATAGAAATAAGTCTTGGCTACAACAGTCACCCACAACTCGTTATCATACTTATCTAAACAAAGAAATCCTCCACCGCTCTTCACCAAAGAGGAAACACAATAGTAATCACATCTCTCACCAACTAAATTATGATCACCCCATCTTCACCAGCAATTATTTACCCCATTTTACAAACTTACTGCAAACCAGGTGCTTGTGCCACCACCAGACACTTGCAGAAATATTAGACTGCATTACGATTCTCAATCTATTTTAGGTAGTGCCCCTAGCGCATTGATAAGGTTAGGAGTACGGTCGCAGTGAGTAGAAACATCTAATGATATATTCAGTGTCCGGACTGGAGGTCCCAAGAGGAATCTTGTGACGTTGCTGCCTGCTGGACTTCTGGGATCAGGCATGGCACAGGAATGCGGGCACACTCGCCCTGGTGTGGTCACAATATTAGTAGCAGTGACAGGAAAGTTGAAAAAAGGTAAATCACAAAGTATATATCCATTAATAAGATAATCAATGTTATTATATATATATAATATTAACTAGTATATATATTATTCAGTATACTCAGTACTATATACAGGTACTATAATAATAGATATAGTACTAATGAGCTAAGTATACTAGTACATTATAAGGTACAGTAGTATATACCTATACGATAATATAGTAGTCAATAGCTAAAATACAATTGGAAGTGTAGTTACTAAATACTACCATATAGGCTAAGTATATATATATATATATCTCTCTATATACTATAAGTTATATATATATATATATATATTATAGTATATATATATAATACATCATTATTATATATATATAAACTATATATATATATATAATATATCTATTATATATATATATTTGGGAGGCAAAATGACAATTTGCTGCCTCCTATTAGGCTAAAAGATGCATTTTGCTTAGCATTTGAGCCGGTGCAAGACATATTCGAAAAATGTGTGACTATATATTTGGCAACTGGAGGTGCTATACCTCAAAGACTAGCTCTCGGAACATCCAATGCGCGAGAGATAGTTGTTTAGGGAGACTCTAGGAATCAAGGAGCGAGGTGCGGAGCCAGACGCGAAGGAGAACGAATCGGGATCAAACTGACGGAGGCCGACAGCCCTCTGGACTAAGGGGAGCTATAGGTAAATGAGATATACAGGTGACTAGGACAAGCAGGCACCTATAGCTAATATATGGCATATTCATATAGTATACATGATAGTACAACGTGATCTATATACTAACGCATTAGAATACGTGGAGATACTAAATAGCAGGTACAGTATGATCACGGAGTATACAGGCTATCATAGGACATAGGTCAATAGTCATAAATGTCATGTGTGGTGTAGTGTGTGTGTGGTAGAGTGTGTTGTGTGTGATGTCGATGTGTGTGTGTGTTGTTGTGGTGTGTGGTGTGTGCGTGTGTGTGTGGTGTGTGTTGTGTGTGTGTGACTTGTAACAGGTCCAGATAGCCAGACACCTAGCGGGGGGAAAAAAATGAGCAGGATGTTGCGAGATTATGCGGACGGCTGCCAAATAGTAATTTTGCTACAATTTTATCAAGAAACAACAGATTTTTTTCTTAGGGGAACTAAGTTC
>JABUQX010053620.1:75000-83359 GCA_015478945.1 Trachelipus rathkii | reverse complement strand
CGATGTACTTCGTTCAGTTAATTTGGGTATTATCGTTTCCGCTGGCTATCGTGAACGCTTTCGCGTTTTCGTGCCGCTTCAACGCCCTGCACCAAGATAAGTCAAGTGAACTGGAAAAGTGCAGAACAGTTTATAAGCCTTTTGGCCTTTGATTCAACCCTATCCAAAAAGCCAGGTGAAACCAGAGCCCCCCAGATATGAGAGCAGGACTCCATACAAGGGCCGGATGGGGCCTGTATAGCTGGAGCAACTGAAGAGGAAAAAAAGTCTCGCAACCTAAAGAACTTCCAGTTTCTTAGAGGCCCCCCTAGCAACCATTGTGCGATGAGATGTTGCAAGACATTTTTTAATTTTGTTTAGGCCAAGGATCTGTTTATATTTTCAAAAGGAGAGACTGTATAACCGTCGAAGAGATAGGGAAGTTAGCGTTTTAGAGGAGATTTGCAGAAGTTGGGTTTTTTAAAGAGAATTGCATTTCACAAGGTTGAGACGACCCACCCAGAAATTCTATCCAGGTCAGCGAGAATAGATTTGGAAAGAGTAAGACTAGGGAGGCAACTCTAAGTAAAGTGATGCATAATTGAAATAGAGGTTAGAGGAATGGAGTAGTCGAGTTATCTGGCATACAGTGGTTCAAGTTAGATGTGTGCAGGTGAGAAGATCATTAATGAAAAGTAGGAATAAAGTAGGAGATAAGACAGAACCCGGAGGAACACCACTATTGACAGAAAAGAAGTCGCCCCATCAACTAACAGCAGCCGATATTGAGCGATTTGAAAGAAAACTAGACATAAGTAAGCAAAGAGAAGGAGAAACCCAAAGGAGGGGTGCTTGAAGAGCAGTGTCGTATACCCTACCAGGTTAAAAGCTTTCGATATGTCAAGCGCCACCACGCAAGTCTCCCCACAGTTCTAAGGGGAGAAGACCATAAATCAGTTAGATAGTAAAGTATCGCCAGTAGACCTCGAGCGCCGAAAGCCGTACTGGCGTTCGGAAAGAAGTGAATGAGACTCCAGATGGTCTAAGAAAGAGTTGAGAGGGGTTTCAAAGATCTTAGATAGAATACAAGTAGGAAACTATAGGGCGATAGTTAGAAGGATCAGAGCGGCTTCCTTTTCGGAACAGGTTGGACATGCGTGCTTCCAACACTGAGGAAAGTATTAGTATCGAGACATAGAGAAAATAGTTGAACGAGGGCGGGGTCAGCACGTCACATCCCCTCAAAACTCGGGGAGGAATACCATCGGGCCGCCCGCATCAAAATTTCAGGAGCCCATGCACGCGATCAAATGTAATCACAGGCAGTGGCATAGCACAGGACACCTGAGAGAAGAAGGAGGAGGAGGATAACCCGAATCGTCTAGGGTTGAGTTAGAAGAAAATAGGAGGATTTTCCTTTTCATTTGGAGAATTAGCAACAGAACCATCAGATCGAATAAGAGGAGAAAGACAGATTTATAGAAGTTGTTAGATATTTTTTGGCAAGGAGGCCCAGAAAGATTTATCAGTAGGAGAATCAAGGAGGTTAGCGCACTTTCGTTTGATGAAAGCCCGCTTTGCTCGACGAAGAGTATCCCTACAACGATTTCTAGCTGAATGAAAATTAGCAAGAGTGATAGGAGAACGAGAATTTTTCCACCCCCGATAATATATATATATATATATATATATATATATATATATATATATATATATATATATATATATATATATATATACTCTTACTGATATATATATATATATATATATATATACTACTTAAAAACATATATATATATATATACTTTCTGTTATATTTATATATTTATATTTATATATATATATATATATAACATATTATATATATATATATATACTGCTTAACACCTCACCACTATGCACATATATATATACACTTTATATTCCTCTGAGTTTCTATATACAGTTCCCATGATACATCCTTCCTTCCGAAGATGCAATTTTTCTATTATCATTTCTAAAAATCGCTACGATTGAAATAAACGAGAACTCTGATAACCATCTGCATTAAGGATATTATATTACGTGATGCAATAATTTGAATATAGCATTGCCATGCAGTTGCACTCCATGCTGTCACACTATAAAAGATAAAAAGTAGTGAGAAGAAACAAAGAAGTTTACTCAAAGGAAGGGTTGAAGAATTGGTGAGCAAGTGTTGACATAAAGAACAGTTTTAGAGAAGGTGTTTAATAATAAGAAAGTGTATAAAATAGAAATAAAATAAAGAAAGGACTTGTGCAAAAATAAATCTTTAAATGAATCACTGGATGAGCTCTGGTAATTTTTTTCCTCCATTAAAGTTAACAAAATTGAATTTTGACTTACTCACAAGTCTTACTCGTTAAAATAGGTGATCTAACATGATGATAGGTATCCTTGGTTCCCTTTCTCACTTAAAAATAGTTTAGTACTTTTCCTTGTTGAATATAATAACAAAAATGAAGATAGATTTCCGTGATCCATTGTCTGGTATGTTTCAGAGTTCAATGAAGAGCGATAAATATATATAAATCAATACCTTTCATTCTTGTTAGCTGTTAATTATCTATATATCCATCCCCTTACCACAATTTCGAACAATTTGTGTGTGTGTGTGTGTACTTTCTCTTGGGAAAAGTTGCCTCCAAAACTTAAAATTTAATATTTTTGGTTTTTTTTTTTTTTTTTTTTTTAAATTGGTTCTAACAAACAAATCTAGATTCCTTTTAATTAATTGGCATCCGTCCTCTTTATAGCATTTCGAACATAACGTAATTAAATAATTTTCATAAAAAATATTAGGCATTTTCCTTCAATTTTTTTATTACAATAAATACTAAAAATAGTTGATAATAAAAATAAACTTTGCTACAATAGAAATACTAAATTTATTTTAAGTTTTGGCGGCAACTTTTCCAGCACGAAAGGACTGTGCACACACACAAAAAAAGGTCCGAAAATTACCAACATTGGATTGAGGAATTTACTACAATTTCAATTAATTAATTTACATATATATATATATATATATATATATATATATATATATATATATATATATATATATATATATATATATATATATATATATTTATATATATTTTATATATAAAATATATGTATATCATAGTAATATATAACAACTATATAACATATATATATATATATGCTGCCATATATATCAGAAGGTGGGTACCCGCAACTTTTTGTTAGTCCGCAATTCGCAATTCCGCTAACTTTTTGCAATTCCGCAACTTTTTTTCTGCTTCGCCAGTCCGCTATCGCAGTCCACCTTTTTCTTCTTCATAAGCCGCTATCGAAGTTGCCATTTAACTTACTGCTTCGCCAGTCTGCTATCGCAATTCCGTTCTATCGCTAATAATTTTTTTCCCACTATTTTGAAATCTGCAACAGTCCGCTAACCATTTATTGGAAAAAAAAAAAAATAATTACTTAAAAAGTATTTGTAAATATATTTATTTATTTTTTATATTTTAATGTTATTTTTATAGCTTAACAATCACAAATTTTTATAACAACGGATTATGCTCATATATACTATATATATATATATATATATATATATATATATATATATATACATATATATATACTACTATATATATATATATACCTTACTATATATATATATATATATATATATATATACTCTGCTCTATATATCTTATATATATATATATAACCTGTAGTCGCTGATTACTAATCATTGTTGTTGTCCTCCTCCTCCTCCCTCTGGCACAGCCACTTCAAATTCAAGAGGTGCATATTTCCATTCACAAACACCAGCTTCTCAAAGTTCTCATCAGTCAGGGATGACTTCTTAGGCCTGAGAACATTAGAGCCTAAACTGAAGAATCTCTCCACAGCCGCGGAGGAGGGGACAGGGGTATTGTACTTGATAAAGAGGTCCAACCAGGCTTCTCTGTGCTGCTGGGGGAACAGGTCCACAGACAGAGGGGTGGTCTTCTCACCTTCAGCTTGTTCCAGCTCTCAAAGGCCTTCTTCAAATCCTCCTCAAGGTGGTCGGGAGCCAGAGGCTGGTTGTCATTCACTATTTGCTCTCTTGGGCAGCACCAAATCGTTGAAAGTCGTGAGCCAAGGGCAAGACATCTTACTCTTGATGACCCTCTAATGGTTTCTTCCAATTCCTCACATTCAAATTTATAACGACAGGAAGTTTGTAATGGGGGTGGAGGTACATTGACCATCAGCAGTTCCATGATACAAACAGATGCCAAAATATTCCCATGAACGCCACCTGAAAGTTTGGGTATATTATATATATATATATATATATATATATATATATATATACTATATATATATATATATATATATATATATATATATATATATATATATATATATATATATATATATATATATTGTCCAAATTGAATGAAATTTTTATTTGTCAAATTATTTTTGTACAGATCTAAGACTAATACATGCTCTAGTTTATTGTACGTTGTTTTTAAAATTTAAGGATTAAAAACAAACAAACCTTAGGGTTGGTAGGGTTCTCCAGCAGGTACTTGATCAGCGCACCTTCCCATATGCTGGCGTCCAGTCTGCAAGGCGACCAGCTGGTCCCTCATCAGCTTGAGTTGGGTAGCAGAAAACCCATAAAGGCAATTCTTCTCAGCTTTGCAGTTTAACCAGAAAGGTTGGCAATAGGATTCATTGTTTTGCATTGCCTGAGCCAGCAGATTCTTATGCTCAGAAGGAGACAGGCTCTGCTGGCAGATAATTCTTTGATAAAGCTGGTCCTTCTTGTCGGGTCCCCAGCACTCAAGCATGGCCCAGCACAAGACTTCATAGTACCGGTTCCAGCGTGTTACCTTAAAAAATTAATATTTAAAACTTAAATAGCATATCTTAAATATTACTCATGTGTAAATAATATACTTAAGAGTAATTACTTACGTCTGAGTCACAAGCTTCTTGTAACGATCTCCTTGATCCCAAGTTGGCGGCCAGCTGGTGATCCTCTTATACTGGGCGTTCCACAAGGCCTGTGCCAGCGTCTTGGTGAAGGGACTACTCAAACCAGAGTTCAATAGGTACCTTAGAAAAATAAATGTGAAACTTAAATCAGACCGAAGCATTAATTTGTATAAGTAAAATAAAAGAACTATAGCAGGAAGGTAAAGAAAATAGGTCTCAGTTGGCAACATGCGTGAGTTCGAACAGAGGAGGCAATTTTCTTTACCTTCCTGCTATAGTTCTTTATTTACTATAAGAAAAATAAGGTATTTACAAAAAATTATTTAACTAAATAACTGTACTTTAGTAAATAAAAATGCAAAGACAGGATTTAAGGATTGTAATATTTTTAAAATTATCATTTATTTTTTGAATATTTTTGAATTTTGAAAAGACTCATTGAAAAATTAATGAGTTTAGGGTAATTAATAAATATCACCTTGCTGACGTCTGTTGTTGCCACCAAGGTCAATAATAAATGGTGCTCCACAGCGGCGGTGCTTGGGCACAGCTCTCGGCGAACGTCCTCGTACTCCTCTTCTTCCACCTCTAGGGCCTCCTCCACCTGGATGATTGTGGGCAGAACTCACCTTCTTGGACAAGCTCCTGAGCAGGCCTGAAATTGTTATGAAATAATAACAAATTTATATCATAACTAGCTAATTAAGGCATTTTTAGGGGCATTATTAACTACCTCTAACTCATCCCCAACTTGTGCCGGCAAATCTAAAGGCGGCAACATGATTTTCTATGAAATTATCCATGTCATTTAAATGACACTTCTTGGTGGCAGAGTCAACTCTGGCAGAAAGATTACATCATGGCTCTGCAGCCTTAAATCAGAGCTCTTTGCTGAATACAGCTCTCTTTGGAAAATTGCCAGACAACTTTCACCTGCAGAGGCTGGCAGGTCAAACTCAGAATCTTTTTATATCTCATCCCCAGCACTCCAGTGGTGGCCTGGACCAACTTTATCAAAATAGTTGTTTTAGGCTGAATCAGTCAACATCAGGGAGGTGCTGATGGTGATCACCGACTTCCCACCAGCAGACATCTCACCTGCTCATCACCTCACAGGAGACCTTGAACTGGGTTGAGGCACTGGATAAAGCTCCCTCAAAGCCACAGAATCTGTCAAGTGATAGAGGTACAGTGTTTTTATGAAGAAACTGTAGTACAACAGGGAGCCATCAGGATAAACTGGGCGAAATTTTCTGTACTCGCCAGCGCTTCTTCGTCGTGGGCGGGTGACCTGTTGCTGCAAAAAAAATATATATATAAAAATTCAGCCCTGGCGGTCAGCATGACAAAATTTAGTTAATTTATAAAACATTTCCAAATATTTACTATCGATCATTTTAATATTTTTTACTATGATGTAGCTGATTTATTAATCATTTAAAATTTATTTACCTGTCGACAGAGCCATATCTGCCAGAACGTTTACAGCCACCCACTCAGGGCAGCAATCAAACTGGGCCCTCAAGGTGGGCACCTTCCGGTAGGACTTGATGTGTGGTTGGATATGGGTGAGTAACGCAATCTCTTTCAGGCAGATCTTGTAACCTTCCCCTTGATCTTGCTGGCACCATAGAAATTTTTCAAGTGCTGATAAAAATGAATCTTTGTTTCTAACTTATGTAACCTTACTTTCACAAAAAGTAGTAAAGTGCTAACTGCAAATTGTCTAAGTCAATAAAAGATAATCACTATATACCTGAAAAATTGGCCGGCAGGTGGTCGGCATTGATATCGGGCTGTCTCTCCTTATGGCTGGAGGTGCCAGGGCCTGGGGACCTCACTCCTCCTCCCCTCACTCTGGCTCATGGGCCTTACTAGAAATGCAGGCTTGAGGAAGAGCAACCGCGTCTAACTATTATTACATGTAAATCACTAGTTGGAAGCATATATATATATATATATATATATATATATATATATATATATATATATACCTGCCATATATATATATATATATATATATATATATATATATATATATATATATATATACTCACTGTTTAAAGGTAACTAACAAATGCATGGCTGGCTAAATACTTTATATTATATATATATATATATATATATATATATATATATATATATATATACTCTCTCCACTATACATATATATACCTTATAACATATATAACAACTCACTATATATATATTACCTATATATAACAAAGAACAGTCTGAAAAAAAAGATTAAATGCGAAAAGGATATAACGTCGGACAACACTCGTATTATTATGATATACGATGATTTATACCCGATAATATAGCCAAACCTATCCCTAACGCACCTAACGTGAAAACTTATCTTAATCTATAAATTTAAATTTTTTAAATATATTTTTAGCCAATGGTGCTAATCTTTGAGTGGATGGTGTGTTGATTGGAAAGACTCTTACAAAATAAATTTTTTTTCTCCCACAACAATGGACATGAAATTTGAATAAAAAGGTTCAATTCCAAGAAGGGATGGAAAGGATTGGAATAAAATAGTAAAAGGAATGCAATGGACAACAGAATGAAAATAGAATAATCTATATGAACTGAATATTGAAAAATAAATTATATTTGATAAAGTACTTAAAATTAAAGAAATATCCATAAACATTGCCATATGCTATTTAAAGGGCTGCGGAGAGGGATAAATTATTTGCCGGCTTCGAGCTTTGGCTCCATCATTTAAAATTAACCGGCCGGCTCCAGCATTTTGAAAGTGTTGGCTCCGACTCGGCAAGGCTCAAACCTCATTTTCTAGGTATAAGTTCTTCATTTACAGGTAACTCTGAGATACGATATTTTTATGGTATAATCTGAAGGGAGTCAAGGTGGGCCTTTCCTCATAAATAATTCATAAGTAATCAATTAAGTATGGATAAATGTTATATTGTTGTTATTTTGTCAGTCTTAATTAAGATCACAGATATATATATATAACATATATATATATATATATATATATATATATATATATATATATAAATTTTTATATATGTAGAAACATATGTTTAGCTATATTTAAATATATAACATGTATGTATATATATATATATATATCTTCCATTCTTCCTCCAAGACTGGGGATAAGGTGCGTGACCTGCATCGGAAAAGAACAAAACAGGAGAAGAATATGACACAAGTCGAAAGGAAGCCCAGCATACGCTACCTCTATACCTATTGATGTTGAGAACTCATCATGATCCAGAAAATCCAACCTAGAGCTTCACGGGACCGCAGCGGACCCCCACTATGGCATATCGTCAAGTGTAGGGGTCATCCCCTGGCCCAGGTGGGAAACAACCATACCCCCTCACAAGGCCCCTCCATTCACTCTTATTAT
>JABUQX010053620.1:40000-70000 GCA_015478945.1 Trachelipus rathkii | reverse complement strand
TTTTTTTTGCTGACATATCACACTGAGAACAGTTAAAAAGCTCTTTTGTGCGTTTGCATATGTGTTTTCAAATATTCCTCACTACTACACGTAAACTCACACTCAGAACAATTAAAGGTCTTCAAGTGTATCGTCGATACATGCTTATTTCAAACTTCTTCTTTCATGTACTAGCATAATCACACTGCGAACACTTAAACAATTTAGTGTCATGTGTTAACATGTGCCGAATTAAATGACTTGCACACGATTTACCCGAGCACTCAATCGCACTCAGAACACTTCAACCTTATATTTCATGATTTAATAAATGATTTTAAATCTTTTTATCATTCAAATGCATATAATTGCAATCCGAGAGCAATTAAATAACTTATTGGGTATGCTTTAACATGTGTTTATTTAAATGATCTTCCGTTTACACGAATACGTACACTGTGAAGACACTTGTGGAACTTCTCTCTGAATGAACCAATGAATGCTGCCTTTTAAGATGACCCTTCTTTGTCACATATATGGACAAAAAATGTGGCAGTGAAATTTCTTCTCACGTCAATATTCATCTTTTCAGGGTTTTCTCCATTAATAATTTCTTTTTCTTCCTGTAAATAATAATAAAAAAAAAGATCTTTCAGATATCTAAAGTTGTTAATTTGCTCCGAGAAGCTGGTTTCCAATTCAGATAAAAATAAATTGCGTATTAAGATTTATTTTACTTTATTATTTATTATTATTTATTATTAAAATTTCCAGTATTGTTCAAGTTTATTTCAGTATTTCCACTAATGTAAATTTAAAGGAAGCAACTTGTCATTAGCTACTAAATTCTTTATATTTTTTTCGAAAATAATTATTACAAGGAAAATAATCAAGATATTTGATATCTTGAATATAAAATCAAGAATATAGAAGTGGATGTCATTCGAACAAATTAAGTAAATAAAACAACGGACAAATAATACTTAATTCTTAAAATATTACAAGCCATCAAACCAAAAATAAATATCTTCAACAAACCATGAGTTTCTAAAGGCTAAACTGGCTTTATAAGAGTAATCAAATTAACACCATAAGAATAAAATAAACATTAGTTAAATAATTTAATGTCCACCATAATTAACTGATACTTTTGAACTTACATGTTCACCAAGGAATGATCCTTCATTTGCCTCAAGCTCTTCCTCCATATTCTCCTACATATTTTGAATTCAAACAAAAAATAAAAAAGTTAAAAAAGTGTCTGCTCCCACTTGATCAAATAAAAATTTTATATAATAATAATAATAATAATAATAATAATAATAATAATAATAATAATAATAATAATAATAATAATAATAATAATAATAATAATAATAATAATAATAATAATCCCATCTTTTTAATAATAATAAAAAATCCATCTTTTTTAGTAGAATTGCAACTGACTATTCTACCAGTTTACGCAAATTTAGATATATGCAATAATGGATAAATAATGTCTAGTTTTTAAAAACTTATCAGCCACCTAACAAAAAAAAATTTACTATCTTCAAATCATGAGAGTTTATCAAATCTAATCTAACTTTATAAGAACAATCAAAAATTTATATTTTAAATTTTAAATAAACGTTAGTTGAAAAAAAATTAATATCCACCATAAACAAAAAAATGGCGAAGTACTCTTAACTTTACATGTTCCCAAGGAATGATCCTTCATTTGCCTCAGACTCCACTCCATATTTTCCACTCTCTTATATTAACAGGTAACAAAACCTCTTCTGTGGGAAAGTTATTAGCCTGAAAAAAAAGTTACCATACTTTAAAAATAGCACAACTTAATAAATAGTTTAAAAATGAGTTTCGAAATGAGAAAGCGACTAAGGGACAGTGGTAGTTGGCTTGGCTGCCCACTACCACTTATCTCCAGCTTCAGAGATAACTATTTAATGCAAACACTCGGAGAAGGTTGTGATTGCCGTAAGCGACCTATCTTTCAGCGAAAATGTATGAATTGTATCTGTATATGGAATGTCAAGGGAATAAATGTTGAGGAGAAAGAGGAGAAGGTGATGAATGTATTTAGAAAGAGTAATTTGATTTTCTCGCTGTGACTGAAACAAAGATGAAGGAAACTGTAGTGGAAGTGGTCTGGTGTAGAAATGCCTATATGTTGGTGTGGAAAGAATGAGTGAGGGGGGAGAGAAGGAGTTGCAATTTTGATGAGTGACTTATGGTACAGAACTATGGTAGACTTTGTGTGTGTGTGGTACTGAATTTAATGGTTATTTAAGTTTTAAAAGGTCAAGGTATGTGTGTTTGTGACGTATGGTCCATCTGAAATGTTGAGAGTTTGATTTTCTGGGTTAATCTGAATGATGTTTTGGATGGGGTGGGGTGGAGCTTTGGTTGACTGTGTCGGGAGAAATAAATGGTAGGATAGGTGATCAAGGGATGGTATAACAGGTGGTTTTGGGGTGTCGGGAGAAAATAAAAATGGTAGGAAGGTGATTGATTTCTGTGAGAGAAATATGTGTATAAGTAATACTCTTTAAACACCAAGAGTATCCATAAGTATACTAGAGTTGGTGTAGGGAGAGATGGTATCGAAGTGAATAGGATTAGGAATGGGGGTTGTATCGGATCATTACGTTGTTCTATGAAATTAAGTTAGTGGGGCTTAGATGGAGAAGAGGAAGGTGATATGGAAGAAAGTGAATTAAGAGTGAGAGTTAAGTGAACAAGGTAATAAGGACAAGTATCTAAGGCGCTCGCAGAAGTAAAATCAGTCAGGGTAGGCAACAAGCCATGGATTTTTGGATTTTGACTATGGTTAATTGGCTATTTCACCCCCTTATAATTTTTCATATAAGGGTCAAATAGCCAATTATCTTAACAAAAACAAAAATCACGGCATTTGCCAACCCTGAAATCAGTTCGAATGTAGAGAAGTTGAAAACTGAACAAATCAGGGCAAATGAAGGAAGCAATTGTTAGCAGTGCAAAGGAGTATGTGGATGTGCTACGAGTGATAGAATGTTTAAGCATGGAATAGGGTGGAATGAAAGAGGTGATGAGCAGTTAAAAAAGGTAAAAAAAGAAGCGTGGTTGAATGTACTAAAAGCAAATGATGAAGTTTCAAAGAAAGATGTTTGGAATTGCCTTATAAGGGGAGGAAAAAGAAATACTAAAAATTGCATACGTAGAAAAAAAGGGTAAATGAACAGTTTGGAAGGAGGAAGAATGAAGATTTAAAGGAATAGAGAGCTCTTCTGGAAAGGAGTGCAGAAGGTTAATGAGAATAAAGGGAGGAGAGGCTCTCTTAGAAAAATGAATAGGGATAGTGCTTTGTAACCGATGAAATGGATGTGAGGGAGTGTGGAAAGAACTTCGAAAATCTGTATAATATTAGCAGTAATGAAAGGTGATATAGTGAATGCGTGTGGGTTTGATGGTGCAAGAGGAATAGGTATTTTGGGGGATGAGGTCATTGTGGGAGGGAGGTAATGGGTGGGAGTACAAAAAAAAAAAGTTAGGGGAAAGATAGTGAAATCTGCCGGGAGTATAGATGAAATTACTGGTGAAATGATCAAAAAAGGAGGGGAGCAGAGATGGTGATTGATTGGATTTGGAAGTTGTGTAATAAAGTTTATGGAGGGTATAGTTCCGAGGGATTGGAGGAGAGTGCGGTAATAGTACCCTTATAAGGGTAAGGGAGACAAGGGGAACTGTAGGAACTATAGAGGAATTAGTTTGTTGAGTGTTGTAGGGGAAGATATATGCTGATGTGCTGGTCGAAAAGTGCGTCGACTGACAGAAGGACTTGATTGGTGAGAAAAGAACAAAGGTGCGTTTAGGGTGGTAGAGATGTGTGGATAAATCTTTACATGAAACAGATGATTGAGAAACTGAGGGAGAAGAAGAATAAATTGTATTCAGGTTTTATGGATTTGCAACATAGTATGATAGGATTAATAGGAAGCTCTATGGCAGAGTGTTAGTGATGTATGGTGTTGGTGGTAGACTTCTGAAAGGATAATAAAAGGCAGCCATGACGATAGTGAAGCACGTGTAGAATAAATAGTGTCCAAAAAAGTGATGATTGATTTAATATTGTATAGCGAGTGAGGCAGGTGTGTTATGTCCCCCTGGTTATTCAATTTGTATATATGGATGGGGTTATGAAAAGAGTAGAGATGGGGGTGGCAGGAAATGATGTTAGAATGATGGAGAATGGAGGGTGGTAGTGCCCACAATATATGCTTACCTGTTTATTTTTGTGTGAATTTAGGATCTGAAGAGGGTTTAGAGAGGAAGTTAGTAGAAATTTGGCAGGGTATTGGCTTAAAAGGAGGTGGGCAATAAAACATGGACAGGGTAAAAATAATGGTTGTGAGTAAGGGCAGTCCTCCCTTTGTGTGAAGTTATGTTAGATGAGGTGAGCAGGTGGAACAAGTGTCTACAGAGTTTAAATATTCAAGGATATATGATGGATGAAGAAGGATGAAAGGGAACGGATAATGCAGAGTGTAATAGGAAAGTTGTGAATATGGAAAGAAGGTGGGTGGTGCAAATAAAGCGTGGGTGGATGTAAAGGACTAAGTCTTGAGTCCTAGGTCTTACATGAGGGTATGTTGCCCACCTGTGTTAATGTATATGAGTGAGACCCCATGGTCTGGAATATAGAGGTTTAGATCCTAAAGTTCAATGTGTTCAGATGGTAATCTTAGGGGCGTGTTAACAAGGTGTGAGAAGAATTGATATAATGAGGAAAGAACACATTAAAGAGTTGTGTGGTGTGAAGAAAGAAATAAATGGAGAAAATAAATGAAAGTATGTTGAGATGGTTTGGTCATGTGGAAAGGATGAATGATATTTAATGTTAAGCTAGTTATGATAGTTAGAAGGTTAAGCGAATGTATATTGGTGAGTGTGTTGGGAATCAACAGGCTGGGAGACCGAAAAAGTGAATTGAGTCAGTAAACGAATGTCTGGAGGAGAGAAATGTGAGTTTGGCAGAGGCGAGAAGGTGCATAATAGGAGTGAATGGCGGGGGTTTGTGAGGAGGTTTGGTTGTGACTCACCTGGGCCAAAGGATGAATCCTACACTGACGATACGCCATAGTGAGGGGTCCGTCGAGGTCCCTTGAAATTCCAGGGTGGATTTTCTGACTGCGATGAGTTCTCACTAATAGGTATAGAGGGGGCGGTAAGGCTGGGCTTTCTTTTCGACCTGTGTCATATTCTCCTACTACTTTTCTGTTTCCGGTGCATTACCCCCAGTCTTGGGAGAAAAAAAGGTAGATGATGATGATGAAAAATTAATATGAGTAATTTTTCCTTTCTAAGAAATAAAGATTGTAAAATTTTGGTGTGTAAAATATTTAAACTGTAAGAGTTCAAAATTAAGCTTGAAATGTTATTCTCTACCTTGGATGTAGCTAATGAATTTAATTTTCACACAAATACAACTGTTACACCAAATCAATTATCAAACTACTTTATCTGTAAAACTATGAAAAGAGATCACTTTGATGAGATTTAAAATAAACCATTTGCATTATCATTAATGCATTATATTTGATATATCGTTCATTTGCTGCTAACAATGGTATAATTTAAAAAGCGGCGTTTATTGAGTTATTACCAAAGAGATTCACGTGATCTCTTTAACCAGGGCATTGGAGTCGTAAATTAAATTACACCATCTTCAATGCTGCATCCATAATTTTAAAAATTTCAAGCTTATTAAATAATTTTAAGCTCCATAATTATAAAAAAATTATGACTTCATCATTTTAAATTATGAAATTTCTGACTTTTAATTTTTAAAAATTTGCGGCTCTATTTTAAAAATTTCCGGCTCTATCATTTTAAAATATGCGGCTCTGGCTTTAAACCTTTTTATTTTATAGTAAAATATATAGCGGTCAATGGTGAAATCCCAATAAATAAATGTGCCATGAACTTATTTACTACTAAAAATTAATGTAAATGTTGTTTAATAAAAATCAGGTAAAAAAAAAGCTAAAAACAATACAAAAAAAAAAACCTTCCTATATAATATAACAGATTCCAATTTTGCTTTTGGCTTCAAAGCTAAAAATCTTTCAACTTACATTTGTGAAGATTTTCTCTTCTTCTTGGCCTGGCTCTTCCTTTATATTTTCCATTTTAATGTTAGCAGGTAACCAAACCTCTTCAATGGAGTAGCTCTTAGACTGCAAGCAATGAGAAATGTTTATCAAAATATTTTGTGCAAAAAAATGTTACTTTCAAAACCATGAAACGGATTCAAATGAAATAAAAATAAAAAAAAATTATTTTAGTTAAAAATAATTTTAGTAATTGAAGTGGTTTTATGAAGTGGCATGGTTGTGGACTTGACCCAAGGAATGGGCCCTCACACTGATGAGATGTCACAGTAGGGGGTCTTTTGCGGTTGCCAAAAGTTCTAGGGTGGATTATTGGGTGCAATATACCCATATGGGTGTGAGGGGATGTTTGGCTTTAAAATATGATGGGGACTATAGCAAATGCTTTCTTGGCAGACTTACGTCATATTCTTCTTCTTCTTAACTATTTTGCTTTGTGTATGCTGCAAACCCTACCAAACCTTTGTGCTGAGTTGTGAGAAGCCTGTATATATATATATATATATATATATATATATATATATATATATATATATATATATATATATATATATATATATATATATATATATATATATATATATATATATATATATATATATATATATATAAGAAATCAGAAACAATAAGACGCTTAGTTTAGTAGGTATCAAAGTAGGAGGCCTGAATTATTAATAAGAAACTGCAAAAATATTAATTAAAGTTGGTAATAAATTTTTTACGTAATAAAAATGTCCTTCAAGATTTTAAGAGCATAAGCTTTCGATCCTTACTAGATCTCTTTCAGACGCTATGAATTGAAGACTAAATGAAATATTTATATAAAGATTGTTATGTTAGAAAAGTTGTTAAAATAATTAAAATTAGATTTAGTTAAACTTAGTTTTGATTTTTTTGAAAAAAGGTGTGGTGTTCAAAATTTTGTTTAAGGTGGGGTCAAGGGTATGTTCACCTTGTAGTATGTTAAAATTGGGAAAGTTTTTAATGCAAAGGGATTCAATGAGTTTGCGTTGTGTGGGGTCGAGTACTTGTAAAATGGGTGTCATGCCATTAATGTTAATGTTGTGATTGAATTGGGTTCTGTGTAATGTGAGTGCCGAGTTTTGTGAGTCAAAAGTGAGGTCATGTTTGTGTAGGTAATGGCGTCTAGTGAAATCTTTAGTTTAGCCAATAACATTTCACAATGTGTGTACAAATACACTTGTATCATCTGTTCCATTTCCATCCAACATATATCCCAAATATTTACACTCACACTTGTTTCAGTTGCTCACCATCCAACATAGCCAAATTGAAGTTTATCCTCACTTACCTTGTGTATATGTATATATATATATATATATATATATATATATATATATATATATATATATATATATATATATATATACTATATATATATATATATATATATATATATATATATATATATATATATATATATATATATATATATATATATATATATATATATATATATATTACATATCTAACTTAGATCTTACATATATAACATATCTATCTTTCTTTCTTTACTATCTACTTGCTATCTCTATATATATATATATATATACCGTATATATATATATATATCTAAGGTATCTATATATATTATATATCTTATATATATATATATATATAATATATATATATATATATATATATATATATATATATATATATATATATATTTATATAAAATTTTCTTTTTTAAATAAAGTATTTTTTTTTTTTTTTTTTTTTTTTTTTAAAGAGTTCACCTCACGGGCATAGCCTATTCAAGGAGAACTCTGGGTAATTTCTAGGATCCGAACTAGGATCCGAACCCGCGACCTTGCCATACGACTCCGTCGCTCTACCGTTTGAGCCAGCAGGCAGGGTATAAACTTTAAGGTAAAACTCAAACTTTTACAGTTGAGAGAAAATAAATCACAATTAGTAATTGCAGTGTGAAAATATGTCATTACATTTTAGAAAAATATATGTTAAATTCTTTAACATTGAAGAACAAAGAGACGTATCAACTATAATTACCATTGATGAAGAATCAAACACAATTGAAACTAATTATTTGATGGCAGAGGAACTAAACTAATATATATAATTTAATAATACACACCTCAGCAATTTCACTTCCCTTTAAAGAAATGTCCATCTCTTTGGCGCATTTTGCGTTTTCTGATCTACAAATTCATTTCCAATATCACATAATATCCATAGCAATGAATTTCCTGAAAAATTTAAAACATTAGTCATCTAGCCTGACTTTTATATGGAACGTCAATAGTCAAGAATAGGCTGAGTTATATATATATATATATATATATATATATATATATATATATCTATATATATATATATACTTATATATATATATATATATATATATATATATATATATATATATATATATACTCTTATCTATACTTATATCTATATATATATACTATATATATAATATATATATTAGAGGATACAAAATTTCTTCATCTTATGCCGGAGTTCCGGCCTTTTCAAAGATCTCCGGCTCCGGCCGGAGATTTAAAGATCTCCGACTCCGGCCGGAGACCACTAGTCTCCGACTTTCTGCCGGAGACCTATATTTTTAAAGGTAGTTTTGAAAATAAAAATAAGTTTTAATTCATTGAAAGTAATAATGAGACATTTAATGAAATAAATTTATTTAAGAAGAACTGATTCATACAAAAAAGTGTAAAAAATTATTTTAATATTTTTCTTTTTGTATAATATTAAGTCAAACAAATAACTAATATTATAGCTTCATAAAATAGCATACTCATATAATAATATGAATAGGCCTATATGACAACATTTACTAAATTGACTAACTATTTTGGATAAACAACTTGAAAGGGTTTGATATCCAAAATGAGCTACTAACAAAATACACTTTTGATAAATCTGGCTTTATAAAAATACAATACAGAAATAGGTATAAGAAATTGGTTAAAGAACTTTTATTAAACTACATGCCATATCTGACCCAAAGACTAAAATATTATGATATATATCCTTAATCTTTAAATTATTAAAGAGCTTTTAAGTTTTAACAAACTAACATTTGAAACTATATATATATATATATATATATATATATATATATATTCATCTTCAATTAAGGTTTGTATATATATATATATATATATATATATATATATATATTTCTATATAAATATAGGAACTAAATATATATATATGGTTCTTACCAGTTTTCGCAGTATCAGTGATATATATATATATATATATATATATATATATATATATATATATATCTATATATATATATATATATATATAACTTATATATATATATATAATATATATATATATATATATATATATATATATATTTCTTTCTTTCTTTCTTTATCTACCTTTTTTTCCCAAGAATGGGAGTAAGGTGCGTGACGAGCATCGGAAAAGAAAAGCAGTAGAAGAGCATGACATAAGTCGAAAAGAAAGCCCAGCCTTACCGCCCCCTCAGTACCATTAATTAGCGAGAACTCATCGCAGTCAGAAAATCCACCCTAAAGTTTCATGGGACAGCGATGGACCCTCACTATGGTAGATCGTCAGTGTAAGGGTTCATCCCTTGGCCCAGGTGGGCCACAACCATACCCCCTCACAATCCCCGCCATTCACTCCTGTTATACACCTTTCTTCTCGCCTCTACCAACTCACATTTCTCCGCTGGGCATTCACGTCCGCAGCTCAATCCACTTTCTCTTCTGTCTCCCAGCCAGGTCGGTTCCCAACACTCGCCACTATACATCCGCGTAACCAACCGACTATCATTCATCTTTCCACATGAGTAAACCATCTAAGCATACTTTCATTTATTCTCTCACTCCCCTCACACTCATCTCTCCTCTCACAAGTTCTTTTCCTCATTTATTAATTCTTCTTATATATATATATATATATATATATATATATATATATTATATATATATATATATATATATATATATATATATAACATATATACTACCTCATATACTGCTGCTATATATAACCAACATATATATATATATATTATATGCTATATATATATTATAAAGTGTATGTACCATCTGTTATCGATACTGTATAGAGTATCACAATAGAATTTTTTGAGAAATTTAAATTATATTGTTAAACACAAAGTCAGCGAAAGGAAAGTTAAATAGCTTATGCATTGCTATTTAGGTAACCATTCTCTAATATTTAAAATTAAATGCTCTTAAATTATGATGAAGAAACAGGAGCTGATCAGCTAGTGTGCTAGTGTTGGAGAAAGATGATTCCTTTTACTTGTATAAATATTTGCTGCTTGGCTAAACATTCTCTCGCTAAATACACTTGAAGGTGGAGCAGAGATATTTCCTAGCTAATTCAGGTAAGATGCAATCAGAATAAAGAGTTTCTTTTTTTCCACCATAACAGTGAATCAGAATTCGATTTTCGTTCCATAATTGGGCTACAAAATATTTATCCACAGTAGTTTGAATAGCATTTTCTAATTCATGTTGTGTTTTCTCTCACAGCTGCTTCTACGTTTGCATTTTAACTTTTTTTCTCCTTTGATCAGTTCCACTTGGTTTTATTGATTTTATCTGAATATTCTTCATTTTTCTTCTAGACGATTCTTCTTGTAACTGCATATCATCAAAGCAATTCAGAAGTGAATGTGTTTCCTTCTCAATATCTGCCGTTTCATTTTCAGATTCTTCATGTGAATCTGTATGAGACTGATCATTGTGATCATCATTTGTTCATCAGAATCTGAACTTAATGTAATATTTTCTTTAGCTTTTATAAAAGTTTACTTCTTCTTACTTACAGGCATAAATTTTATTTTATTTTGATCAATATTATCAAAGGGAGCTAATTTGTGGATTTAGAACTGTTGCAATTACATAAAGTTTCTTCTCTTTAATGGTACCAAAACGTTCAGTAACAAGAATTTATAAGTTCATCTTTCATAGTTTTTACACCGCTATTCTTCCATGTTTTTGCTAAATATTTTTGCAATGCATTAACTGCAGGTATTACAAAGATAAATCTACACAGCATCATCACTCGCTGTTTTAGTTAATTCTTCAAATGCTTGTAGCAATCTAATTATATTCTCCATTAGCATCCAATTGTTTTTAACTATTATGGTTTTAATATTTGAAGAATTATAATAATTGCAGTAATTTTGCTCTATGATCGCTTTCACACCAAATAATACAAGAAGAATTCATCTTGTTTCACAGCTTGGATAGCTTGTGTATTGGCAAATCTTGAAGTTTTTGAATTTCCAGTTAACTTAGTTGTAGCAATTGGTGATCTACTAAAATGACCTACAATTTTCCCTACATAAAGTAATTAAATCTTTAGTTGATTTTAAGAAAATAAAGCATCATGTATTGTTACTAGCTGTAAGGAATGAATAGAACATTTATAACACCTGTCAGCTCTCATACCTTTGTAATGTTAGGTGCATTATCTATTGGGACAACATGAATATTTTCTTTTAAATCCAGCTCTTAAGTATTTCCTCACTTTTTAGACATATATTTTCTGCTGAGTGGGAAACATTAAAACTACTGATTTGTAATGTTCCGCTCTTCCTTTCAAAATCTTTATCAATTGAATGACCTGACATACTTTTAAAGCTTTCATTGTTATATGATCAAGGCAAATATCTTATGTGTATGATATTGCTTGTTCTTGCTTCTGAAATTATTTGTTTTAACCTTTTATATATTGTTGGGATGAAGTCTTCTAAAAAGTACCTAATTGATAGAATATTATATTGTAGACATACGTGATTTATTAATCTCTTAAGACAATGTCTTCAACAAAAGAAAATGGCAGATTGTCCACAGCAATCATTCCCCAATTTTGAAATGAATTTCTGTCTTTCTATCATTAATGTCCCAAATCTTTGTTTTATCAGTTATTTCAAACAGGTGCAGGCTGAAGAAATATTTTTTTAATAGAGTAGAAGTTGATGATTGGATAGCCCGCATGGATCATATCTGCTGTGTCAGTGATATCATGTTTTCTTTTTTCGACCACTTTTCCTCTTGAAGATTAAGATATTTCTTTTTATCTTCAAATATATGGTTTTATGTTTCTCTGTTTAGAGTCAATTCTTCATATATATATATATATATATATATATATATATATATATATTATATATATATATATATATATATCTCTTTATATTACTATATACTATAAAAAGATATATATATTTTTATATATAGAGAGACATATCTATATATATATATATATATATATATATATATATATATATATATATATATATATATATATATATATATACTCTTTCTTAACTGCTATATATATATATATATATATATATATAGAAGGTAAGTATAAATAAAATTACATTCTCCGGCGGAGGCGCTCAGCCTCCGGCCCGGAGTGGAAATTTATTCGGCCTCGACTCTCCGACCTCACGACCAAATTACTCTCCGAATTGCATCACTAATATATATATATATATATATATATATAACTCTGCTATATATATGTAACATATATAACCTTATATGTATATAGACATATATATATATATATGCTATATATCTCTCTACTAGGAATAGGACAT
This sequence comes from Trachelipus rathkii, assembly GCA_015478945.1. Classification (NCBI taxonomy): domain Eukaryota; kingdom Metazoa; phylum Arthropoda; class Malacostraca; order Isopoda; family Trachelipodidae; genus Trachelipus; species Trachelipus rathkii. Next base: position 57,235 of record JABUQX010053620.1, on the reverse strand, counting down.
GATCTATCCAGGCTAACAATCATTATCATGACCTATCGGCCAAGTTTTTGACCGGTATCGGCCGGATAACCGGATAATTACTTTCCTAGTAGGTTCTTCCTCATTGGGGGAAATATTCAAAATAATTTAAAAAATTATATATATATATATATATATATATATATGTATATATATATATATATATATATATATATATATATATATATATATATATATATATATACTACTGCTATATATATATATATATAACCATTAAAAAATGTTCATAGGTTTCTCAATATTATATTATTTTATTCATCATTTATATTGACTGTACAATACAATTTATCTATGAAATTTGGTTTTGACACGTTTCATAAATTATAGTAAAAATATGGTAATATTAAAAATATTATAATAATATATTATAAAAATATATTAAAATATATGGTAAAAAATAAAATATATAATTGATTGCTGCCAAGACGAATATTAACAAATTTTCCAACGACTCGTCATAAATCATGCTTTTAAATATTGCATGTAATTACTAAGTAGTAATTACCACTGCTAATTAGCGTGTTTAAGCATTGTATTATTTACCACTATATATACGCACATTCTCAGAAATTAATAAAAACACGAATTTATTCTCAAAATGTTACCCACCTTCTGTGATAAATATAAAAATCAGAGCAAATGTCATGGCACAAAACTTGATAAAATGCAATGTTGAAGAAATAAATATCGTCTGCTATTAAGAAAAAAGTGGTGCTACGAATAAATGGTCAATATCGATTATAACTTATAAGATATTGAGGAACTAAATAATTATCGATATTGAGAATCGGTTGATTAATAGTAACACTCAAATATCATTTATAATATTGATAAATTTTACATCAAGTAAAGAAACCAATTTAAAACATGATTCTTTCATTGATTTTTGGTGTTGCTGTCAGACATACAAAGATAATAACGTGTAGAATTTGGCAGACTACAAAATTTTGGCAGTATTCCACTAAGGAAACACAAATTTTTTTTTTTGATAGTCCTCCCTAATTGCGCGAAATGATATAGGCATTCATTAACAAATTCACAACATATTTCAAATTATCATGTACTTTTAATTCTCAATTTATTTTGGTATTCCGAATTACGGACTTAAATGATTACCTCTGAAATATATATATATATATATATATATATATATATATATATATATATATATATATATATATATATATATACTATATATATATATATATATATATATATATATATATATATATATATATATATCACGACCCTTCTGCTATATATATATATATATATATATATATATATATATATATATATATATATATATATATATATATATATATATATATATATATATATAATATATATATTTATATATTTTTTGTCTATAATGTATTTATATATATCATATATATATATATATATATATATATTTATATATGACCATGTATATATTACTATACTTAATAACATATATATATATATATATATATATATATATATAACTATGCTCTATATATATATATATATATATATATATATATATAACATAACATACTATATATATAACTATATATATATATATATACCCATATATATATTACCATTTATTATTTGTATCTAGATTTAGCCCACCTAGCATCTTATTGGCCGCTTGTGTTCACAAAAATCTTTTTCTTGGTTCACAAACTCGAGCCAATCCCCATTCATTGTCGATTTTCATTAGCATGTTTGGTGATTGGTTCTATTAGCTTGACTGGGACAGTCTCGATAGGCCCATGTGGCTTCTTACTGTCTCTATTTCTAATGTTCTTAATGTTAATATTCTATTACATACCTACAGTATTTTTTAAATAAAGTTTACTCAAATACCTCAAAATATAGGATAATAATATATATATTGCAATGGAGTACACAGTCCATTTTTGCAAACTCGCTGGTAAGCCAGTGAGCAGTTAAAGAAATAAATGACTCATTTGAATATTTAGCTGTCCATATATCTGTAGCTGACTCTATTTCTAACGTTCTTAATGTTAATATTCTATTAGGAATAAGATATTGGTTTAAGATTGGCCATAAATTCTATGAATCCCTGCTCTTCAGTGAATGGTTACTAATTACTCATTGCAATAAAATTCATTATTTTCTGATGAATTGCCTGTGATTTGGGGTCATTGATATGCCAAATCTTTTTTGGGGGAGAAATTTTCCTCAAGACTCACTTGTTTCACGGCTTGGATCTTTTGCTATTTTGGGGTGTCCTCTGTTCTAGAAAATACAGGATTCTCCTTTTTACTATCCAAATTTACTTCCAGTAGTCTCTTCGGTGATGATTTTCTGTATGTTTATGAAGTGGGTTGTATTAAATGTTTTTGGTGTACTACCTCTTATTTTTCTGTGGCATATTTTAACTCTATTATAGATTTTGCATCATTAATAATAAGAAGATTAACACTACGAATAGTGGCATTTTAAAACAATTTTGTAGTAGAAGAATATGACGCAAGTCGAGAAAGCCCAGCTTCTTCCCATCCCTTTATACCTTTCTGAGTGAACTTCGTTGCAGTCAGAAAATTCACCCTAGAGCTTCACGGGACCGCGACGGATCCTCACTATGGCATCTCATCAATGTGGGGTTCATCCCACAACTATACCAATTCACAAAACCCCGCCATTCACTCCTATCATGCACCTTTCTTCTCGCCTCTGCCAAACTCGCTTCTCTCCTCCAGGCATTCCAGCCGGTCGATTCCCAGCACACTCACCACTATACATTAACCAACCGACTATCATCCATCCTTTCAACATGACCAAACCATCTCAACGTGCTTTCATTTATTCTCTCATTTACACCTTTCTTCACACCACACAACTCTCTAATACATTCATTCCTCATTTTATCAATTCTTCTCACACCTAACACTCCCCCTAAGATTGTCCATCTGAACACATTGTACTTTAGATCTATACCTCTTATTCCAGACCATAGTCTCACTACTATACATTAGCATAGGTAACAACATACCCTCATGTAAGACCCTAGTGCACTCGAGACTTAGTCCCTTTATATCCACCAAGGATTTAATTGCACCAGACACCTTCCTGCCATTCACAACTTTCCTACTACACTCTGCATCATCCGTTCCCGTTTCATCCAACATACATCCTAAATATTTAAACTCAGACACTTGTTCCAGCTGCTCATCATCTAACATAACTTCACACCGAAGACTGTCCTCACCCTCAACCATAACCTTACTCTTATCTTCGTTTACTTTCAAACCCCTCCTTTTACACACCCTGCCAAATCTCTCTACCAATCCTCTCAAACTCTCTTCAGATTCACCACACAAAACCAAATCATTAATATATAATAGGTTGGGCCACTCTCTTTCCATTCTCCATCATTCTAACACCATCCCCTGCCACCCCCACTTCTAATTCTTTAATAACCCCATCCATATACAAATTGAATAACAAATGAGACATAACACATCCCTGCCTCACTCCGCTATTAATATTAAACCAATCACTTTCGACTCTGTTTATTCTTACACACGCTTCACTATCGCCATACATACTTTTGATTCCATTCAGAATTTTACCACCAACTAGCACCTGCCATAGAGCTTCCCTATTAATCCTATCATACGCCTGTTGCAAATCCATAAAACCTTAATACAATTTATTCTTCTTCTCCCTCATTTTCTCAATCATTTGTTTCAATGTAAAGATTTGATCCACGCATCTTCACTCCTAACGCACCTTGTTCTTCACCAATCAGTCCTTTAGTCACTCGAGGCACTCTTTTGACCAAAATACCAGCATATATCTTCCCTACAAAGCTCAATATATATATATATATATATATATATATATATATATATATATATAATATATATATATATATATATATATATATATATATATATATATATATATATATATATATATATATATAACAATTTACATTGAAATATATATATATAAGAAATTTTTTTTTTTTTACATTTCTTTGTAGTTAAAGGAAAGTTCATTAAAATCCGGCCGGAATTTTTTTGGTGATTCCGGCTAATTCCGGTTCCGGCCGGAACAGAAAATTTCAGTTCCGGTACATACAACCATAACCTTATCTTTATATATATATATATATATATATATATATATATATATATATATATATATATATATATATATATATATATATATATATATACCTCTGTAGACAGCCTCAATTAGCTTGTCCCCTGTATCACAAAAGCGCTATGATAGCTACGTAAAAACTGAATACATTTTGAAATCAGAGCACATATTAATAATGGAAAATGAAGAAATAAAATCAGTGAGATAAAAACAATAAAAATAATAATAAATAGGTTTCATGTACGATAATTCTCTCGGTTTCCCCAAATTTTCGCGTTCCCCAGTCATGAGTCCCCAATATTTTCTTTTCAATGTTAATCTCTCCGCATACCCCTCCTTTTACACACACACACACACAACACACACAAACTCTATGATAGATAGATGTTCTAGAGAAAAATTAAATTTTTTTTGGTGACCTGACCTAACCTACATGCAATTTTAATTTTTAATTTTTAATTTAATTTTAATATTTATTTTTTTAATTTTTAATTTTGCCATTATTTTTAAAAAGTTTCCCTAAAATTGAAAAATATAAAGAAAACGTTTATTTTTATGGGTATCATGTTTAAATTAAGTTTGGAAACGTACAATTATAACATTTTTTGGAGTTATTTATTAAAATTAATAGTGTAATTTTTTGGGGGGTTCTTACATTACAATGTACGCTGAATTTAAAAATGTATTCAGTTTTTATGTAGATATAGTGTTTTTAGATACAGGGGGGCACCTAATCTGGAGACTGGTCATATATATATATACCATATATATATATATATATATATATACTATATAACAACTGCTGCTGCTCATAACCTTATATATATATATATATATATATATGTATGCCAACATATGCTGCTGCTGCTGTACTATATATAATCCCGGTATATCGTCGGGCGGGGTGGCGTGGGCCACTTTAGGTATAACCTGTCTCCCCCATTTTCCCCTAATACACTTTTTGGATTTTTTTCTTCTGAAAATCAAGGCCCATAGTAAGTCATAAAGCACACATAAAAATAATAATGCAATTCTAATAATCATAGTTTTTATTAAAGTTTAAATAAAAATAAAATTTAAAATTGGTGGGGTGAATCGGACCACCATTGTGTGGGGTGAATTGAGCCATCTTTTTTTTATGTATAAATTCAATTTAATTTTTACTTAATATAGTAATTGTTTATTATATTAAAATTAGTAATAAGTAATTAAAAATTTCAATAAATTATAAAATAAAATGAATAAAAATGTGGTGTGAAGATTCACCCCATTCGTAGGACAAATTTTGACACTTTTTAATTCATATTTTCCATTTAAATTTCATTTTCATTTTAATTTTTACTTAATATATAGTAACTGTTTATTATCTTTAAATTAATATAAATAATAAAAATGTCAATAATAATAGGCTACATAAAATGGAACAACAATGGTGGCCCAATTCCGCCCCATCATCAATTTTTATGAGGGGGGGTGAGATAGGGCCAAGTTAGGGCCAGCGATTTAACCACTATGCACTGTTTGGAACAAAAATTTACTTTGCCAGTTTTAAAGCTAACATACTCAACTGTATACACTGAAAAAAAATTAAAATCTGTCCATAACTTTTCATTTTATAACAGTTAAAAAACTCGCATTTTTCAAATATGAAATTCTATTTAAGGACATTTTATACCCTTAATATATTATATTCACATAAATATAAAAAACTCTCTAGAATTAAAGATAATCTAAATAAAAATTGTAGTACTACCGCACGTGGCCTATTTGTAGGCAAAAAAAAAAAAATTTTTTATTTAGTTACCTCGCCACGATGCTATGTACTGGAGCTGCGTGGATATCCGACCACGATATCTGGCCGGACATCCGGCAAATTCACTATCCCGGCCCATCCCTAATATATATATATATATATATATATATATACTGCTGCACCTGCTTATATTTATATATATATAACCATATATATATATATATCTATATAAATATATATATATATATATATATATATATTGTGGGGGTTTTTTTCCGCAGGGTTTTGCCCAGCGGAAGGTTTTCCTCCCATCTTTCCTCTATTATTATTATCATTATTATTTTTTATTATTTTTTATTAGTATTATTGTTATTGATTCCTCTTCCCAACTCACTCAGGTGGTGAGTGGGTTGTGTGAATGACTTATTTGTAGTTAGATTTTTTTGTGCTTTATTACAATATTGCTATTTTGCAGATAAAAGCAGATATTTTTGAAAGATTATTTTGTTTTTTTTTTTGTATATATTTTTCTATGAGTTGCTAAGAAATTTGTTTGAGGGGTAAGAAGTCCCCAGGAGAGATGAGCAATGAGGAGCCGTAAGTTTTTTTGAATGGATACTTACATATTTTTTATGTACATTTGTTTTAATTTTCTTTTTCTAATCTTTTTGTAAAAATGTCCACAGGTCTTTTCTTTTCTCGATGTTTTATTTTTGCTGAATCTGAAGATATACTTTCTTCGGTACAACGAAATTTTTATCATAATATTACACAAATAAAACATTTTTTCTTTTAATTACTAACTTATAAGAATTTGAATGAGTGCGGCCTTTGCATGTGTGAGAGAATGGGTTGTGAGTGATTAACCAACCACACTTACCACCAAATCGCTTGTCACTTCCGCCTGCCGCATGCCCCGCCAGCCAACTGCTTTTGTTACCATCATTTGTTTTCCTGGGAGACCCAACACCTCTCATTCTTTAAGCCTTACATTTATTGAAGAAAACAAGTAGAAGAAATCACTGACGTTAAAAGGTAGTTACTTATTGCTGTTAATTTTTTTCATTTTGTTTAATTACAGGTTATAGTTATAGAGTATAGTATTTTTAGATTAGATAGTCTTAAATATTCTGCCCCTCAAGGGTGCCCTATACTTTTTCTTTGTCCGGAGTAAAATCCGCGACATACTTTTTGGCGCCCAACGTGGGGCGCTTTTGAGGTGCAGAGAGACAGTCTGCGAAGATGGAGAAGTATGAGAAGTTGCTAGAGGAGAATCAGAGGTTGCAAGAGCTTTATGAAAGGGAGAGAGAGCAGCGAAAGAAGTTAGAGGATGAGAATGCAGAGTTGTTAGGAAAGTTGGAAAGCATGGGAGAGAGTGTGAAGAAGATGGAAGTTGAAAATAAGGAACGGTTTGCAAGTCTTGAATCTAAGATAGCTCGAATTAATTTAGTCGAAGAAAGACTGAGTGTAACTAGTTTTCCGAATGGACAGGAAGGAGCTTTAGGAGGTTTGGAGACCATAGATAGAGAAGGTAGAAAAACTCATTCTACTCCCAAGGATGAAAAACTTGAAAAGGAGAATGAAGTAAAAGTTGAGAAAAAAGCTGGTAAGAAGCAGATAAGTAGGAAACAAAGAAAGATTATGAGGAAAGACAGAAAGCAAAAATTTTGTGTTAGTGCAGATGATTCTTTGTATAGTGAGAAAGATGAACAAGGCAAGAATGATTACATGAGTTATGGAGATGAGTCTGAATCTGAGAGTGAAAGGTCTGGTGTGGAAGTGCATAAGGGAATTTTGATACGAGAGGTTCCTAGAATAGAAAAGTTTAATGTGTATAGTAGTAGAAATGTAAATGAGTTTTTTGATGAGTTTGAAAACTATTGTAGGCATAAGTATCCAGATCATCCAGGTTATTGGGTGAAAGAGTTGGGAGTTAGGAGAGTGTATGGAAGGTAGGATTTTAGAGTTTTATAAGAATGTAACCAGTGTGTGTCCAGTAAAGTATGATGTGGTGAAAGAACGTGTATGTGATCAGGTGGCAAGAGTAAGAGGAAGTATAAGATTTAAGAGAAAGGATGATTTTGAAAAAGCAAGAATCATGAAGAATGAGAATCTTGATAGTTATGCTCATAGGCTAGAGACACTGGCAAGAAAGAAGTATGGAAATGAAGGTATAGATGAATCGAAAGCGCTTGTAAGAAAGTTTTTAGATACTGTTCCAGAGCAGGTGGCTGAATGGTTTCACCTGAAAAGGAAAGAGAAAATGCGTTTGGGATCTGATAGGTTAAAGTGGGGAGAGATTTTAGAAATGCTGGAAGATAGACCGTTTGATGAAGAAGGGAAATATTACCCAAAGATTAAGGATAAAGTAGAAGTACAGATGGGGAGGAATTTTAGCCAGGGTTGGTATGATTGGCGCAGTGAACGAGAAGGGAAACAGACTATGAATGAAAGAACGAATGCGAGTGTGCCAGTTCATAAATCTTACAGGGATGCTGTGATGGATCATTCGTTAGAAGATGTAGTTACAAGGGTAGTTAGGAAATGTTTAGGAGAAATGAATGGAGGAATGGGAGGTAGGAATTATAGTACAAGTAACCACCGGCAGGATAATGGTATGAATAACAGAGAGAGTGGAAATGTTGCTGAAAGACCTACCATATATTATGGGAATGAGAGAGAAGCAGCTGTGGGACAGAGGATGCAAAGAATGAATGAGAGTGGAAGGAATGTGAATGAATGGCAGCAAGCGGGGTGTAGTTATTGTAAAAGGCCTGGTCATACAATAGCTGCATGCAGGAAAAGAATGAGATCGTGTTTTGGATGTGGTGGAGTAGGACATTTTGTGTATGAATGTAGGAATCCCAAGAGTAAATGTTTTGAGTGTGAGCAGTTGGGGCATGTTAGAAGGTATTGTCCGAATCTAAGGAATGTAGGTCATCCAGGGTTTAGCCAAGGGTCACCAAGAATTCCAGTGACCTATTCAATGGTTGGACCACCGGTGCAGCAGGTTACTTCATCATTACCTCAGCACCCACAGGTAAGTCAGCCGATGCCTCAACGCCAAGCTTCTCAACAAGAAGAGGTGGAACGTCAACTAACTACTGGGTCGGAAAACATGTAGGCGTGGGGTCCAAGTGTACGTGTGGGGCCCCACTTAATACAAGTGAGACTGAAAGAGATGTGACAGTGGGTTTATCAGTTATGAATGTTTTCTTTGGTATAAATGATGGTATAAAACCTAGTCACTGCATGAGTGTGAGAGTGAAAATCAGAGGAATAGAAGTTGATGCGTTGCTTGATAGTGGGTGTGGTAAAAATCTAATATTTAGGGATGTGTTTGACAGAGTTCAGTTGTGTGGGGCCCAGCTGAGAGAGATAGATGGGGAACAAATTAAAGGTCTTGGTATGGTGCCTGTCAGTATTTTGGGTTCTGTGTATGAAAAAGTAAGTATGGCTGGAGTTCCTATGAAAGAGTGTGAGTATTTTGTATTAGATAAGGATAGCAGTAACTATGATATGATTTTAGGGGTAAATTTTCTTAAGATTAATAGGTTGATTATAGATCCAGCAAGGAGATATATTAGGGGTACAGATCCAGAAGAAGGGGAAGAGTGGGGAGTATTCTTAAAATTCCCAAACCAGAAAGATCAGAAATATTTGAAAGGATTGAAAGGATATCAAGTGTATGCAAGTGAGAATGTTAAGTTTGATTCAAATGAGCCTAAGAAAGTTAAAGTGGCATGGAAGAAAGATGTTGGGGAAGGTATGCTTGAGAGTTCAATGGTTATGATAGATGGTAGCTTTGCCAAGGTGAAAGTTAAAAGAGTGGCTCATGTGTATGATGGTATTTTAAATGTAGATGACCCTTTTGTTTATGTGCAAGTGAGACCAGATAAAAGAGGGCAGAAGCTTAGAGCAATTCAAAATGGTGATCTGTTGGGACGAATGTATACAGTTGTAGATGAATGTGACTTGTTTGAAGGCTTAGATGGTGAGAGGTATGAGTGCTATGCAAGTAATGGTGTCGAGGGATCACAGTTGCAAAAGGATAAGGAATGGACAAGAGAGAGGTTGCTGAGTGAGTTAGATATAGGAGATCAGTTGACTGATAGGGAAAAAGAAAGAATGATTGAAACTTTGTATGAATGTAAGCATGTATTAAGTAAGGGTGATAATGACATTGGGAATGCAAGGTTGTCTGAATTTCGAATAATACTGACTGACTCGACTCCTATTTACCAGCGACCACGACGTTTCCCTAAGCCTGTAACTGACGAGATTGAGACCCAGTGTGAAGAGTTAGTGAGAGCGGGTGTTTTGCAAGAAGAAGTGAATCACCATGGAATAGTCCGATTGTACCTATCCGAAAGCCTGATGGAAGTTTGAGATTGTGTGTAGACTATAGAAAGGTGAATGAAAGAACAGTGAAAGATAGATTTCCTATGTGCATGATTTCTGAATGTGTATATTCAATGTATGGGATGAAAGTGTTTACAAAGATGGACTTGGTTAGGGGGTACTATCAGATGCCTCTTGAAGCATCTGCTAGACCTGTGACAGCTTTTTCGACGGCACGAAAGCATTATGAATGGAAGCGATTGTCTTTTGGGTTAGCGAATGCACCTGCAGCATTTCAGAGAGCAATTGGGGGTTTGTTGAGTAAGTGGAAGAATAATGTACTAGTGTTCATAGATGACATTTTGATTATGACTGAAACATATGAGGAACATTTGAGTATGGTAAAAGATGTGCTTGAAACATTAGGGGCAGTGGGGGTGAAAGTGAAACCTGCAAAGTGTGAATGGTTTAAGAAGAATGTAGAGTTTCTAGGACATGTTGTGAGTGAGTCTGGTCTTCTGAAATCTCCAAAGTATATGAAGAAAGTATGTGAGTTTCCGAGACCCAGAACTGTGCGAGAGTTGAAATCATTTTTAGGATTGATAGAGTTTCAGAGAAAGTTTATAGAGGGGTGTTCAGGGATTGCTAAGCCTTTAACTGAATTGACTGGAATGAAAGGTAAGACTGTTTTGGTGTGGGATGATAGAATGATTGAGGCATTTGAAAAGTTGAAAGAATGTGTGATGAATGATTTGGAACTGGCTTATCCAAACTATAGTATGAATGCTAATCCCCTTGAGTTATATACTGATGCTAGTGGATTTTGCATGGGAGGTTGGTTGTCACAGGTACAAGAGGTGAATGGAGTAGAGGTTAGAAGAGTGATTGGGTACGTATCAAAAGCCTTCAGTACTGCAGAGCGGAAGTATTCAACCATTGAGCGAGAGTTGTCTGCTATTAGATTTTGTGTGAAAGCATTTAAAGGATTTTTGTATGGTGTGAAGTTTATTGTACGAATGGATCATCAACCTTTGGTATATCTGCACCGTATGCAAACAGTGGATAATAGGATTGCGAGAACAAAAGAGGATTTGAGTGAGTTTGATTATGAGATTGTATATACACCGGGTGCAAGTAATGTGATTGCTGATGGATTGTCACGAATGACTAGGGCGAATGAGGAAGAAGAGCAGAGTTTGAATCTGGAGTATTTGCCTAAAGGTTTATTAAAGTTACAAGAGAGTAAAGGGGGAGGTGACTCTATGTTTGAAAGTATTTTATATGGATTGAAGGATTTGAGGGAAGTGGGTTTAAAATGTAATTTGCCAGAAAATGTGAATGCTTTAAGGAAGGAAGTTATGAATGAATGTGTTAAACGCCCTGAAAAATTAGGAATCATGAAAGTAAGGAATTATAAGAAAGAATTAGAGAGTTTGTGTCAGCCTGGAGTTAAACCTATTCAGAATGTATTAGTAGTAGTGAGTGAGTTGTATAGAGTGACAGTGTATGTACATTATGGTTGTGAGAAACCGATTGTGTATAAGTCAGAAAAACTGAGGAAAAAGGAGTGTATATTTGTGCTACATTTGCAATGCTTAGATGACTGTCATTATAATTGGGTAGTGGAGAGAAAGAATTATGAGAGAATAATGGATGGATCAGATGGTGAAGTAAACAAGATTGTGATGTATGAATCTGAAGTTGAATGTGGTGTTGATTGTGAAGTCCATGTAGAAGGAAGTATAGTTAAAGGTAGCAGGAGAGATTGTATTCATGGCGATAGGTGTATGACTGTAGATTTAAAAGTAAATGATAGAAATTTATGTGGTTTAATTGATACTGGGGCACAGTTAAGTTTAGTAAGTAAAAGTGTGGTAAATGACTTAAAAAGAAAGGTGAGTGATTTGAAAGTAGTACCAGTTCGGTTAAGAATTCGGGGTTTAGGGCAGGATGAAGTGAGTGTTTCTGAAGCAGTTGAAATTACATTTTCAGTAGGTAGTCCAGGAGTTACAGTGAATCAGATATGCTTGGTAATGAATGATGTTGATTTACCTTTTTGTTTTTTGTTAGGCATGGACTTTTTGAGTGAGAATAGATTAGTTGTAGATATGGTTGGTAATTCTTTAATTAAAGGAGATGAATGTATTGCAACATTTTGTATGGATGAATCCGAGAGATTAGATATGGCATTTGCTGGAGTGATTGAATTGGATACAAGAGATGAAAATGAGGTTTTGAGTGATCATGATATTTGGGAAATGCAGCAGATGAGTTCAGAAATACAGGAGTTGAAAAAATGTGTTAAAGAAAGTAAGAATGTGAGTGAATGGCCTAAGGAACTGAATGACTTTGCTAGGTATAGGAATAGGTTTATGATTGATGAGGATGTCTTGTATTTTGTAAAAATGGCGAAAGATGAATGTCTGGGTTGTGTTCCTGTGATGTCTTTGAATGCAATGATTGGACTGGTAATTGTCATGCATAGAGCATATGGTCATCCGGGTAAGCGAAAGTTGGTAGCTTTGATGAAGAATGTAATTTTCCATCCTTATTTAATTCGAGTAGCTGTGGATGTTGCTACCACATGTGAAAGGTGTCAGAAGCGAAAGTGGCAAAGTCCGATTGTGCGTCCCCCTATTACAAAAATAGAAGTGAATGAACCATTTGAACTAGTTGCTGTTGATTGTGTGAGTTTGCCTAGAACGAGTCATGGGAATGTGGGTATGATTGTGATGGTAGACCATAGATCCAAGTATGCCTTTGCTGCACCTTTAAAGAATAAAACTAGTGCGAATGTTGCAAATGTAGTGAGCATGAATCTTTTTCCTATGATGTTTGCAAGGCCACAAAAGATTTTGTCTGACAATGGACCAGAGTTTAGGGGTGAATGTTTTGAAAGAATGTTGAAAGAGCATGGGATTCAGCATGTGATGATAACTCCTTATATGGCATCGTCGAATGGATTGGCAGAAAGAACTGGTAAGACTTTGTGTGAAATGTTGCGAATGATGAGTGAAGATTTGTATGGTTGGGATCAGGTTTTAGGGAAAGTCTTGTTTGCATATAATAGCACGTTGCATTCCAGCTTGGGTACATCTCCACGGGAGTTTTTGCTAAAATTTGATGGTAGTATGAATGAAAAGGTGCAGTTGCCTGAGAGTGGAAAGCAGTACTGGAGGAAAGCAAATGAAAAGTTTCGATCTTTCAAAGTAGGGGATTGGGTTATTAAAGAAAAGATTGTGATTGGAAGAACGAATGAAAGTAAGATGGATGATAAGTATGTGGGTCCTTTTCAGGTGAAACAAGTCTGGTCGAATGATTTAACTTATGTGATAGAAAGAGTGAATGAAAATGGTGACATAAGTCAGGTTAGGGCTCATCAGAAGCAGTTAAGACTTTGGAGAATGCCTCCTGAATATTTGGTGCTGCATCCTGCATATGGGGTTTGGAAGGAGACTGAAATTTGGGTAAAGAATGATTGTGGAATGAATGAGTTGAATGATAAAGAGATTGTGTTTGTACAAAAGAAAGGAAGGAAATCCAAGAGGAGAAAGACTCGGAAAGTAGTTCCAGATTTTGATGAAAAGTCTAAAGCAGATAAAGAACAATTTAGAGAGGAATCGTTTGTTGGGTTTTGGCTGGATGATGATCCCTTTGGTGGGAACTTGATGGAGGTGGATAGGTCTGTGAGAGTAGAGGTAATTCAGGATAGTATTGTGGAATTGTTTAAAAGTTTGCAGAGTGAATGTGATTTTGAAGGTTTTGAAAGTTTTGGAGTAGATGTGGACAGTTTTTGCAAAGATGTTAGAATGACTCTGGATAAAATTGTTAGAGGTATAAGAGAAAGTACTAGTTTCCTAGGGTTTCAAGAGAGAGAAAGAGATGAGAGGAAGGAGATATGGATAACAGAGGTAGAGAAAGCTCAGCAATTGCTTGAAGATGAGGATAAAGCAGATGATGGTGAGATATTAGAAGAAGTTTGTAATGAAGGTGAAACCCTGATGAATGTGTATGAAAGGCCGTGTACTAGAGCCAGTGGAAAGCCAGTGTTGAATGTGGAATGGGTGCAATCAAAAATGTTAGAACGAAAGAAGCGAAAGGGGCCTTAAGCACTTCTGGAGTGTCCCTGTTTGGGCCCCTTCTTTGACTTTATTTGTATTTCTACTATATTCCTTTTATTTCTCATTTCTTTAGTGTATGTAATGTATGATAACTGATAGTTTAGTTTGTATAGTATAGTGTGAGTTAGTTTTAGTATAGTGTGAGTATGTTTTAGTAGGTTTAGTAAAATTTAGTTTTAAGATTGGTGAAGGGTTAAGAAAAAAAAAAAAAAATGGTTAAGGTTTAGAGTTAGTTTTTGAGAAGAAAAGACGGGATCCTCAAAGGGCTGGTGGTGTGTGCGGGTGTTTGGGGCTCGTAGTGTGAGTGATGTGGGTGTGTGGTGGTGATATAGCATTGTGGGGGTTTCCTTCCGCAGGGTTTTGCCCAGCGGAAGGTTTTCCTCCACCCCATCTTTTCCTCATTATTATTATTATTATTATTATTATTATTATTATTATTATTATTATTATTATTATTATTATTCATTCCTCTTCCCCACTCATTCAGGTGGTGAGTGGGGTGTGTGAATGTTTTTTTTGTAGCTAGAGTTTTTTTTTCTGTTATTACAATGTATCTGTTTTCCAGATAAAAGCACATTTTGAGAGATTATTTTGTTGTTTTTGTTTTCTGTATATATTTTTATAATGAATTGCTAAAGAAATCAGTTTGAGGGGTACAAGTCCCCAGGATGAAGAATGTAATGAGGAGCCCGTAAGTTTTTTTTTGTGTATGATTACATTTTATGTAAGCTCTTTTAACTTTCTTTTTTTTCTAATCTTTTGTACATATGTCCACAGGTCTTTTCTTTTCTCGATGTTTTAATTTTATTGCTTGAATCTGATGATGCTGCTGCTGCTTGAAGTTTATTTTTTTTACACACACACAACATGTTTTTTTTCTTTTAATTACTAACTTTATAAGAAAATGGAATGAGTGCGGCCTTTGCATGTGTGAGAGAATGTGTTGCGAGTGATTAACCAACCACACTTGCCACCAAATCGCTTGTCACTGGGAGCTTCCGCCTGCCGCATGCCCCACCAGCCCACTGCTTATGTTACCAGCATTTATTTTCCTGGGTGACCAAAGCCCTCTCATCCTCTTAAGTATTTTGAAAAGAACTTAAAGAAAACAAGGAAAAGAAGAAATCACTGAAGTTAAAAGGTAGTTATTTAGCGTATATTATTTTTTTCATTTTGTTTAATTACAGGTTATAGTTATAGAGTATAGTATTTTTTAGGTTAGGTTAGTAGGTATTATTATTATTCTGCCCCTCAGGGGTGCCCTATACTTTTCCTTTGTCCGGAGTAAAATCCGCGACAATATATATATATATATATATATATATATATATAACATGTATATTGTATATCACGTATGTTATTATATATATATATATATATATATATATAGCTAATTTTTGCAGAAGCCCAACTGCAGACCGCGGGCACACAGACGCACATGCATCGTTTCCAGCGCCCGTTTGCGCACTTTTACGTCATGTAAACGTTACAGTCAGGCGCCCGTTGTTAAATCCTGAATTTCGGGAATTAGTAAACAGGCGGGCTGCGAAGCTTACTTTTGTTTACAAACAAATTTCTTTTCTACAAAACATGTCGGAAATGGCTTGCCAAAAGTTTTAAATATTTTAAATTTATATTAAGTATACTAAATATATCGTATCATTTCATAAAATAAATACATATAAGTACAAGAGTATTGTTTACAATTGTCAGCTGATCTGACGGGCGCGCTCGGCCGTTTCCGGGTACTCAAATTTCCTGTTCTCTGGTTTGTTAATGTAATTTTTTTCAATTCAAAGCGTTTCTGAGTCGATTTTTCACAGCTCAGTTTAGTAAGTATGACAACAGGAGGCCTTAATTAGTAATAAAAGACAGCAAGTATATTAAAGTTATTACATAGTAGAAACAGTCTTCAAGATGTTAATAGTAATAGCGTTAGCTTTTCGATCCTTGCTGGATCCTCTTTCAGACGCTGTGGTATGAAGACTAAATAAAATTTATAAAAACTGTTTGGTTATTAAAAAAGTTGTTAAAAAAATTAAAATAGAAAAAGCTAGAATGAATTAAATTTAGTTTGATTCTTTTGAAAAAGCTGTGGTGATCAATAATTCTTTTAAAGTGGATCTAAGGTATATTCACTGTGTAATTTGTAAAAGCAAGTTTTTAATACATAGATTCAATAGTTTACGCTGTAGGGGTCAAGTACTTGTTAAATAGGGGCTCATGGCATTAATATTAATGCTGGGAGTCATACAATACCTTGTTATCTTCTAAATATTTCTTATGATTCTTACTTATGATTCACAAAACTCAGAAAAAGTAATACAATTTACAACATAAAGAATAACTTCAATTCATAATGAAAATTATACCTCAAAAAGTCAAGTACCCTATTGAAGGTTAGGTGCATCTCCTATAACATAAAGCAATGCTGGTCTCTGAAATTATAGCTTTTAGAACTTTTAAAGATACCTTAACACACCTCCATATTATAAAACTAAATTTACTGAAAACTACTTTGAATTTTTACTATAATATGCTAAAAGTCTGCTTGTTAATTCAATTAGGTAGTTATTTTTAAGATCATTATTAAATTTAACATTAATTGGTATAATTATTAAAATTAATTAAATCAATTTGAATATAAATTTACGTATTAAGTTGAAATAAATTAAAACCTTATTACTTCAAAGTTTCAAATCACTATCTCTATGTACCGGTACCAGTACACTTAAGTAATACCGTAGCTATATGGTCACAAAAAAGGTTGAAACAATTTACCATTGAGTAATGCAAAATCTTTGCAGAAGGTACAATTTGTTTCAAAATCTCATCCGGAAGAGGCAATGGAACACA